>MU227875.1:266961-296776 GCA_018584345.1 Thuja plicata | reverse complement strand
GGTTTCTATGTAATTTCATTGTAAAAATTTAAATAATTTGAAAAATGGGGTCTCTGTAAAAAAATACAGACTGGTGAAAATGCACCAGAAGACAAAAAAAATATAGGAAAACACAAAAAAAAAAAAAAATCCTATTCTAGTTTTTGTATTTCAGAATTATTAAAACAAATAATAATGAAAAAAGAATAAATTACCAACAAAGAAAATTTGTATTAAAAAAATTTGATTGAAAAAAAAAAAAATTAAAAAAATTAATAAGGGGTGGTGGGACCCTATCTCCGCCAACCCCCTACCTTAGCGCAGGTTTTTAAGCGCAAGTGGGAGGGAGGCAGTGGTCCCCCCTACCCACAGTCCTTACAAGGACTGCGCTGCGCAGCCTGCACAGGGGAAGGGGTACCCACATGGGACCTTCCCCCCCACGTGACTTGCATGGTAAGTTTGTTTAACAAACTTTTAGGAAAATAAAACTTTATTTTATTATATTTAAAATTTGGTTTTTTATTATTTATTTAATTTAATTATAATTTATTATTAATACATAAACTTTTGTTTTAGGATTTAATTATTAATTTAGATTCTTTTGTTATGGCAATTTAGTTAATACATTTTACTTATAGTCTTAATTTAAATATATTAATTGTTAATTATAGTCAATAAGTCAATTGTTAATTTGAATTAATATTTGTAGTATTATTAACTGTGAATTAATATATTGACTATTAAATGCAATTAATTTAATTAATATGTTTTATTAAAAACTTTAGTACAAATGTAGTTGTTTAATGTAAGTTAATCAAGTTGATTTTAATTGAGTAGTTACGAGGTAACTGGAGACTTTAGGGGTAGATAACTAATTTGATATAAATAATGGATACTTTGATTTGATTGTTTAATTGTGAGAGGTTGTGTTAAATAGTCTAATTGCAAATTGACCTCTAATTATTTTAGATTAAGTTATGAATTAAATGGAGATTATGTTGAGTTCACTATAAATGTTTACATGGTTATAGTTCATTTTTCAGTCTTTTGAGACGTACTGTTTCTATGCATCTATATGGTTCTCTTGTGCTTAATTGTGTTATTATAGGGGGATTAGTTGACCTAGGATGTATACAGAGGCCAGGGGGAATGTTTATCATTTATTTTACTTTATGGTGTGTGTGTTCATGTTATTACCCTAAATCGACCATGTGACCCTTTCGATCTTGTTATCATGCTTTCGAGTATCTATTGGGTTAAATGACCCTAGGAGTTAAAACTAGAGGTTTTGGGATTGTACTTTCTGCATGGTATCTTTTATGAAGTCAATTTGTGATTTATGATGATGTCATGGTCTTGATTTATTAGACCCAACTTGATTCAGTTATGGTGTATTGATTGGTCCTATGAGGATACTGAGGATGTTTTAGGATTACTGAGAACCTATGTACACCTAGATGTACAGGATGCAATTTGAATTATGATTTATCCTTTATGATGTTTTTTGTGAACCTAGGGTAGGTTACCTAGTTGTATGGTAGCAGGTGGCTTACAATAAGTACCAGAGTCCACAAGTGGTTGTCAGGATTTGCTTATTGTAAGTAGTGCTAACAAGTGATAACATAATTAATCTAATTAGGCTGACCTAGTATTTAACTAATAAGATTAATGCCGCACCCATGCTTAAGCGCTAGTATAGGCTAAGATGGAGGATGAGATGATGCTTTCCCCCTTTCAAGGTGCAGGTTTGGGCATCATTAGTGATCTTGTCTGTTTGAAAGGTCATTAATGTCATGTATGGTAACTTGGGTGCCAGAATCCACTAAGGGATTGTCAGGACTTAACTCAAGGGTTAGACGTACATGATGACACCTTCCTATATATAGCTTAGGTTATCCTACGTGTGTCAGTACCTCTGGTGTTGTTTAGTATTTCTTGTTATAGTTTAGAGTGCTTCTAGGAGCTTCCTTTGCATTGGAGTATGAGGTCATGTGTACCTTGTTGCATTCTTGTTGTTTACGCCATGTGATGGGCTTGTTACTATCTCCTCAGCATGGTGGGAGTGGACCTTTGGTTCCACGTGGTTGGGTGGTAGTGATTCTTATTACCATTGAGATTCTGACAGATTCTTCTTCATGCTTGGATGTTCCTTATTGCAGTTTCATTTTCCTATTCTTTTGGAGACTTTCTCAGTTACTTGAGATGTGTTTTGTACCATATGTATATATTGGTTATCATCCCTTGGAGGATGCATTGTATCGTTCATTATGTATTATTACATACCATGTGACTTGTGCAGTGGATGTTGATTAGGTAGTATACCTTATGGTATCAGATGTATATGTAATCTTGTATTATGAGATGTATGTTATTGGATTCAAATTATGTAACCTTTATGTCAGTTCTTTATATTTGTTAATCATAGATTATTATGTTTAAGTAATTCTACGTCAAGGAACCCTCGAGAAATGTTATCTATGTATGAGTTGTATTTCATGTATGTCATGTACTTCATTGTGTTGCTTCTGCATTGTTATCATTATTGTTTGTAAACATTAAAAAAAAATTATTTTGTGAGCTTAGTGTCATGTTTAGGTTAAGTTCTCCTGGGTTCCCTGGCGGGGCATTACACATCAAATAAATATATAGGCTAGTTCATAAACATTTTATCTTAAATATCTCATTACTATATGACATAATTTTAAAAAAAAATGTAATGATATAATTGATATATCAAATATCCTTATTTCAATTGTAGTCATTCTAGAATTTTGGTCAACAGCCATGTCTCAAAAATACAGCACAACTTGTCGAGATGGATATGGACAACAACTATGAAGAACTACTAAATTGTGCAGAATGGGCCACGCAGTTTGTAGAGAGCGTGTATGCCTAAGAAAAAAGAAAGTAAGGATGGTTTGTAGGTGATTAGTACATCAACTAATATTTGTATATCATATTCTAATATCTACTTAAATAAGTATTAACATGCACGCCTTCTTACAATTTGTACAAATATCATGCTCCTTGGCCATTCAATCTTAGGAGATCCAAATTATATGAAGACATAGAAACAAGTGAAAAAAATTGAACCAGCAAGAAATGATGATAGATTGAATTCACATAATCATCACATTCTGCAATTAGGGAGAGAAAATATAGATTGGTAGCATGTTCTGTCCAAACATGCAATGATAAAATACATTGTAAAGTATGCATCAAAAGAAAATAAAAGATTAGAAACATACAACCAAATGTTGATGCATCCTTCAAACATAAAAAACCCTGATGATTTAGATGCAAGAGCATATAGGAAACTCCTAACAGAAACTTTTATAGAAATGGACATTGGAGCTCAAGAAACTTGTCACATGTTGTTAGAACTTCCACTAATGGAGAGTAGTAGAAGATTTGTCAATCAAAATGTCTCACGTGAAGTGTTCTAATTTGTAACTCTGAATAATGAGGACAGCAATGATGAACAAACAAAATCTTTTATTGATCGATATAAACAAAGGCATCTTTGTATGGAAGACATCACATTAATTAATTCAGTCAAATCATGTATATACAATCCTAAAATAAGAGAAACAAAAAGGGGCTCCAAGGGATAGAGCAGCTATTGTCAGAGTTTTCCAAGGTTTGTATCCATTCCTCCTCGTGGTTTTCAAAAATGGGTTGAGTTTTGTTTCTCAGAGTTGTTACTATACAAACCATTTTGTGACATAGAAAGGGATATTGGTTAGGATACTGACTCCATAATAGCAAAGTGGGACTCATTCAATTATAATGCTTGGCATGTCTAAAGAGAAACAATTATATAAGAAGATGAAAATAATAATTGAGAAGATGAAGCTATTGCAGTAAATATCATAGAGAATGAATGGGAAATTATATCTAGGCTTCATAATGGTCAAAATATGCAAGTTTCAGAAATAAATATGTTGGGAAGAAGAGACATTTATAAAAATATGAATTCGTCTAATGAATATCAAGGTGAAGAGTATATGATGGGAGCAATCAATTTCATAAGAAAATATGAATGATCATGGATGTCATATGTGATGATATTCCATAATGCATCAACTACACAACCCTCGGCAATAAACAACAAAAGGAAATGAACATAATTATGACACACTACCATAGAAATGAAAACAGAGGGCCTTTGTTCATGATAATTCAAGGAACAACAAGGATATGAAAGATATATATGATTGGTGTCATGTGTGTAGCCCTTCAAAATGCAGCAATGATAGATAATGTTATATTCATTGAAGCATCATGTTTCACGGAGCATTGCAAAAATGTAGGAAGTGTGAATACAATAGAAGATTATTCAAATGGTGAGCTTAATATTGAATTTTTTATCAGTTTTAATTCAAGGGTGATGTTGACTTCAAATCTTTGGGTAGAGGCAAGTCTTGTAAATGGAGCATTAGGGTGTATTTGAAAGATAGTCTACAAACCAAGAAGTGCGCCTCCTAAGCCACCAAAATATGTTATGGTTGAATTTGACAATTACTCTGGAATACCATTTGAAGACTGTCACACAAATATAGTTTCAATAATACCAATACAAAGGGGTAGAACACTTCAATTACCATTAAGATTTACATGGGCATTGACAATTCAGAAATCTCAGGGACTAACTCTTTCAAAAGCTACAATTGATATAAGACCAAGAGAGAGAACAGGTTTGACATTTGTATTTGTATCTCATGTTAAATCTCTACAAAGTCTCGGAATAACGCCACCATTCACATATAATCGTTATGAGAAAATGAAAATGGCAAACAACTTTCGAAATGAAAGGCTAAAGTAAATATACTCAAATATTTAGAAGAATATTGGAGAATTTTAATTATTTTTCAAAATTACATCAATGACTATATTTTACATGTAATATATCATTACTTCAGTGTCTATTTCTAGCTCTTCAAAATTTTACTTTTTCACAATTGATGTTTCAATTTAATCTCCTAAATCATATATACTAACATTGATTTGATAATTTTTTAATGCTCAGCAAATATTTCAAACTATGAATCCATCATAAAATGTATTTAAAATTGTTGATGCAAGCCCAGAGACCTCAGTCAACTCTACTGCTTTTTTTGAAACACCTATTGACAAGTGCACAAGATCTGGTTTAGAGTGTTGCTCTAAAATTCTTCAAGATATTGAAAATGTTTCCTTGTCCATTGATTATGTTGAAGAGCTTGAAATAATGAAAATGAAAGATGTTTTAAATAAGGTTATGGAGACAAATACAAAAGTGGTTGTTTTCCAAGTTTTATGGAAGAAATATATCATTATCACTTGAAAAACAAAGGTCATAATACCACTCTAATCAGTGAAGAATATGTAATGTATTTACACCATTACAACGAAGTGTTCTTCATGTAGTCTTGACGTTGTCATTTCAGAATTAAATAAAGGTTATATGAATCGTTTATAAACTTTTAATTTTTGATGTAGATTATGTAGTCTGGTCTTGAACACTTTGTTATGGTTTATTATTTATATTGTAATGTTTATAGACCTTTTATGACTTATTAGAATCAAAAGCATACATTTTGTTAATGTGAAGTATCATATATATGGGGTTTTAGTTTGTGTGGCTTATCTTTAATCTTTTGTTATGGTTTACGTTGATAATTGTAAATAAGGGATATATGAATCGTTTATAAACTTTTAATTTTTTATGTAGATTATGTGATTTGGTCTTCAATGCTTTATTATGGTTTATGATTTATGTTGCAATTGTTTCAGACCTTTTTCAACTTACTAGAATCAAAGGCATACATTTGTGAATATGAAATATCATATATGTGGTTTTAGTTTAAGTGGCTTCATCTTCAATCTTTTTTATGGTTTTTGTTGATAATTGTCATTTGTGTTGATGTTACTACAATTGGTTTTTTTCATTTTTCTTCTTCTTCGAAAATTTGAAATGGTTTATAAATATGTTCTCAAACATATTCAACAATTATAGATTTTGTTTATCTTAACTATAATAAGTTTTTTATTTATTGTTCGAAAAATAAAAATGTTGAAAAAATATGTTCTAAAATATTATCACTATAAACCTATAGAAGAATATCTATCAAAATATATATATAAGCTAGTTTTAATCATTTTTATTGTTCACTCACGCATACCGCCAAAAAATAATCTCAGCTTTGGAGAGGGGAAAATATCAGTTGAAGAGAGGAAAAAATGTTGGTTGCTGGAATGAAATATTTTTTAATTGATACTCGGGATTCGAGTACAGCAGTGGCATATAGATTGGATAGTTGGAACATATCATAGCCCTTATTTTCTTCATCACAAATTCAAACGGATTCCCAGGCATGTGAACACACTGTTTTATTAAAGATATTTTTTCCCATTTCTTCTACTCCAGTAAATAATGTATGAATGGACTAATGTTTTCAAATGAATTAAGTTGTACGTATATAGCTGCATGCAATTTTATTACTTGAAGTCTAGGGTTCATGAAATAGAGGCAAACTCAAACCCTACAGTAGGATGAGCAAAATTCAGAGTGCTCTATTAGACTGAGATATAAGTCAATACAACAATATACCATGTTTTTATGAAATCAGTGATTCAAAACTCATGAACAGAGATCTTACCTTTGTAAACCAACATGAATAAGGAGTTTGAAAATAAGGAGATTGGAAACATTTACATAAATTTCATATTACAACTCCAAGTTCATGGAGTTTGAAAAACTCATGAAAATGTATTACAACTCCATTGGTTCGAACCAGTCCATTTTTTACTATGTTCAGATAGCTCAAATTATTGTTCTAAATGAAAATAAAATTATTGCCAGAAGAAACTGAAAATGTTATATGAGAAGAATATTTTTGATGTGTCTCTAATTCTGGAAATTAAATTCATTCACTTAACTCGGGTGGGTAGATGGTTGTGTAACAGGATTTAAGATGAAATATTTGTAGTGGTGCAAAGAAGCTTATGCTCATATGCATGAAGTGGTCCACGTTTAGCCCCTTTATGAGAATATAAGTGTAAGCAAAGTGTTTCATAGCCCTATACTTATCAGTGTTAAAGTAACCAAGGACTGGTATCATGGCTAGAGAACCTAAATCGTAACTACTCATTATAGAATTTGTAAAGAGAAAAATGGGATTAGCTTAACAACCAAGAACGGATGGTTAATAGTGCTAATTTCTAATGACAAGTATGTCAATATTAAAGTAAAAATAAATAGAAACCTATTATGCACATCAAACTAGAAAGATTACGACTAGTTAAATCATGAGTCTTGTGTGAATATGAACTAGATAACTGAATTTCTATCGAGATGTGAAACCTAAGTTCGATATGGTGTTGAACTTCGATGCATGTCTTTAGCATGCTTGCAATTAGAAACTTAGGCCAAGGTACACTAAGTCAAGTTAGTGTTAGTTTGATTTCTCTAGATACATTACCTAGTCAGGGGTCATACTGGTTAGGAGTTTCTATAGAGTATGACCGATTAGAGTTGTGTAGGAACATATACCAGATTCCAATCGATTGTCTCATCACCATATTTACACCCATGTGAAGGGTTGAGCCACTTTGAGTAGGAAGTTATACAAGGTTTCGATCAATAGATCCATGGTTGGGTGGCAAAAACACCCCGGTGATACTTTTCCTCCATGTTACTTTGATATTTAAGAAAGACAAAATGGAATCCAAAGCTAATACACTTGTAATAAGCTTATGTACTTTCTTCATCTTTCTTGTTAAATTAATTGACAAAGATGACACATGCTAAGTTATCCTTTCTTTTGCAATTTATTGTTCAGTTTAGATGCAATTGCTTTATAAATGTTTTCTAAATAAATTCATAGTTAATCTTAGCTTACATTTTATTTTGGTTATGTAACTTATACTGCTTCATAGTTATTTCTATTACAGCAGTTAGCTAGTTATTTATGTTTGGGTGGGAAGAACATCCTCCAGCCTAGTTTAGTAAATTTGGCCTTGCATGGAGGATCAAGACACCAAGTAATATACTTGGGAATTCTATTTTTTGTCTACATAGATTTAAAGGAGATGTGGGAATGGATCAGAGCCAAAATTGACAGAAGTTGAGAAAATGAGACAATCGGTACTTGTCACTGGCATGAAGGTTTCAAGTGTGTCAGAAGATACTCTCCTGATACAATATCTACTAGACCTCTACTTGGATTATTATTCAATATCAGTATAACCATCTTTAGAAACAAATTAGAAATTACTTATGGTCTGATGGAAAGGGAGGTAGGAAGAAGGCACGCAGTGAGGTGGCAATGGTTTTCCATGAGCAAATCCAAGGGGGGTTTAGGACTAAAGGATCTCAGAATGCAAGGTATCTTTCTTACAGCCAAATGGATTTTGAAGGCTCTACAAGGATGGATCCATGGAAAATTCTTATTATAAATAATATTACTGGGGAAATCCCTTCTAAGGCTCCATCATGGAAGGGTTTGCATCTTTGTGATCTCATTGTGGGTCATTTTCCAATTAAACTGGCAGGTTCCAATGTTTTTAAATCTATATGGAAAGCGTGGGATAATGTGAGGCATATGATATCTCATAATGGTATTATCTCACAAGATAATAAACTGTGTGGGGAGAGGTCCATCTAGTGGAACCTTAAGCATAAAAATAAACCTCGTGCCCTACTGCAAGGTTTCTCAGCAAAAAGTGTTAGAATAACTGAGAGGGAGGGTGAATCAGAGGCCTCAAAAATTAATCCAATTAATTCAATCCAAAACTTTATACCACATGTATAAACCTCTAGTTATATTGAGTCCTACAAGATGTATGCCTTCAAATAATCTTGGCAAATAACTACTGCTCGGAGTTCATTGTTATCCTTATTCTTAAGATTTACCGAAAAGCAGTCTTAGCCTTTACCAAAATATAGTAAATAAATTAGTGTTTACCGATCAATCTTGTTTTAGTAATATGTAAAGAAAAATATTAAAGCAATGAACCATATACACATTTGACACATGGATTTTTAACATGGAAACCCTGTTAAGGGAAAAACCACTTGCCACCGGTAACCCAAAATTTTCACTCTTCTGAAGTGAGCTTGGTGAAGAGCCAACCTTGTTAAAGGTTACAAACACACTATTAAGTGCGACCTTGTTAGAGGATTTATCACTAACAGTTAATCACTTGACCTCTCCATTCACTATGCTTGTCAACATGAAAAACCTTTTGATACTCCTTGGGATGTATCTCAATATATAAAGGATGGTTAAATCCTGCTCGTTAAGAGACTTTTTGATCCAATGGTTAAATTGAAATAGTATATGATCTATTCATAAATACAACTAAACTTTGAGATGTTCATATCTATTGTAAGCTCATAATACCTTTCTGATCAATGTTTCTCTTTTTTTCCTTTGCTCCACTTCATTCTGCTTGGTGAATGTTGTTTCTTCTCTGTTGCTCGGTGTCTACTGAAATCTTTAGCTCTATTCTTCAGCTTGTATGATCAAGTCTATATGAAGACTTCTTATCTTCACCATAATTCTCTTCAGCATCCTCTTCTATGTTCCCCCATTTGTTGTTAATTATCTTGTCTCTTTTATAGACATGATTTCACTGTTTCTTGTCCTTCTTCTTTTCTTCGTTGATCACTTCTTGATTCGTAAAGCTTGCCATGCTTTCTTTAGTTTTAATCTGCAAAATATCTCCTTGTTTTATGGAATAAAACATGATTTAAATCTCCTTCTTATCTTTAGCTTTTAACTGATCGATGAAAACAAATTAATCAAACAGCTAACTCTATCTTTACCTCCTGTCAGCTAAGTCTTTTATTCTTTTCCTAAGTTCAATTCTCGTCAGTCAACACTTCAGTTGTGCTTGGTGACTACTAGAGTTAGCTCGGGCATAAACTTCAATTATGTTTGGTGACAACTGTAGTTATCTCGGTAATGCTTGCTTGGGTAACATTGTCTCAAGTTACACTACCTTGGGTTACACTATCCATTGGGTAACGTTGTTCGTCAAGTAACACTATCACTCAGTGTATGTTTACCGAAAAAAAAATTCTCTTTGGATCTTTAAGTGTTGTGACAATATGAGTATGGGAAATCATATCATATTAAGTCAACATCAATGAAAATACAATACATTAACTGATTTAATGTCTTGCATTAACTTTCTACATTTCGGTGATCATCAACTTTGTCATCTTCAAACATTCAATCAGTTATAGTTCATCAATCTCTCCCTTTAGAATTGATGGAAACACACTACATACTACTAATACAATATGAAATATATCATTTGTAGTTCATCAGTCTCTACCAAACTTATTTTTCTATAACCAATACAAATGTCTAACTCTTGGTAAGCTCTTCTAGCTTAGATTTTATTCTTGCAGAGTACTCTCTTCATTCTTCATTCCCTTCACTGGATAGATGTAGCAACTTTTGATTCTGTCTCTCCCTTTGTTGTAGAATATTCTCTCCCTTAGATGGATATTTCTTTGAATCTTTCTCTGGTATTTTCTCTCCCTTTGACTATTCCTCTCCTTGATGAATAGTTCTTTTTTCTTTGACAGCAATATATTTCTCTCCATATTCATTAAGTAAATATTTCCCTTTGAATACTTCTGATAGATATTTCATATGGATATTATCTCTCCCTTAAGTCATCCTTAAGTCATTTTTCCCTTTGACAGAAATGCCAAACTAAATCTCTCTTTTTTTATAATATATTCCTTGAATTTCCTCTCCATCAGCAATGTAGCTTTGTTGTTCGGTGCAAATAAGTACCTTTCTGTGCACTGATAGATCTTTGTAGTCCATCTCTTTTCTTGCATCAATATGAATGATATTCTGATAATGTGTAGGCTGATGCAACCTCCTAGTCAGCTTAATGACCAATAGACAAGGGTCAGACCCCTAGTCTCTTTCTCACATACTCAAATGTATCTTTAGGCAATGGCTTTGTGAATATGTCTACTAATTGTTCCTTGGATTGAACATATTCTAGTATCACCTCTTTCTCTTGCACTTGTTCTCTTAGGTAATGATACTTGATAGCAATATGTTTTGTCTTAGCATGCATGACTGGGTTCTTTGGAATGTTTATTGCACTTGAATTATCACAATAGATAATCACTGGTTCAATAATTTTCATATTCATACCTTTCAGTAATTGCTTGATCCATGCAATGTTAGAGCAATTTGTAGCAGCAGCCACATATTCTACTTCTGCAGTAGATTGTGAGATGCATCCTTGCTTCTTGTTGATCCATGTGACAAGTCTATCACCCATAAATAATGCTCCTCCTATTGTGCTCTTTCTGACATCTAAGTTTTCATCCCAATCAGCATTTGTATAGACTTGAAGCTCAAATTTTCCTTCTCTTTTATACCATAAGCCATAGTCTTTGGTATTCTTTAGATATCTCACAATTCTTTTGACAGCACTCATGTGTGATTCCATGGGATTAGCAGAGAATCTTGCAACTATTCCAACTACATGTGCTATATCTGGTCTAGTATGAACAACATACATGAGTTTTCCAATCATAGATCTATATATGGTCTGATTTACCTCGGTTGACTTGTCTTACTTTGTCAACTTGAATCCGATTTCCATAGGTGTTCCAACTGGCTTATAATCTTCCATCTTGAATATCTTCAGCACTTCCTTGATGTATCTGGATTGTGTGATATAGATGCCTACATCATGTTGAAGAATTTGTAGACCAAGAAAGAATTTGATCTCCCCAAACATTGACATCACAAACTATTTTCTCATTTCATTAGAAAATTATTTGCATAACATATCATTACCTCCAAATATGATATCATCAACAAATATTTCAGCAATCAAAACGTTATCATCAGTATCTTCTTTTAAATACATATTATTGTTTTCACTTGTTCTTAAAAATCCAATACTTATGAGATAGGAGTGAAGTCTTTCATACCATGCTCTCAGTTCTTGTTTTAATCCATACAAGGCTTTGTGTAGTCTACAACCCATGTTTATTTTGTTAGGATCAACAAATCCTTCTGGTTGTTCAATGTATACCTCTTCTTCTAGTATTCCATTTAGGAATGCAGATTTGAAATCAATTTGGTATACCTTGAATCCTTTGAATGTAGCATAATCAAGTAGAATTATGACTCCTTATAGTCTAGCAATGGGTGAAAATATTTCTCCATAGTCAATACCTTCTTCTTATGAATACCCCTTGCATACTAATTTTGCTTTGTTCCTTGTGACTTCTCCATTCTCATTCATCTTGTTTCTGAATATCCATTTCGTACCGATGACATTTTTGTCATCTAGTCTAAGTACTAGTGTCTATGTTTTGTTCTTCTCAATCTGCTCAATTTCGTCATTCATAGCACTGACCCATTCTTCATTGTCAAGTTTTGTATTGACAGATTTAGGCTCAAAATCACAAATTAAACATCTAGTGTTTAGTGACTTACTTCTTGTTCTCATTCCAGCCTTTTTGTCTCCTATGATTTGGTTCTATGGATGGTGTCTTCTGACATACTTAGAAAGTATCAGTTCACCTCTTTGTTCATCATTCTTATCATCATCTTGACCTTCACTCTTATCTCCATTTCTCTGTATATCATTGTAAGCAATTTCTTGATTTTTAGTGTTTGCAGCCTGATGCTCGGGTGCATTGTTCTGTCACTCAGGATTGATACACTGTTGCTCAGGAAAAGTGTTAGGTTCTTCACTGTAAACAAACCTATTTTAGTCTTCTGGTTCCTTTCTTCTTTCCTCATCATTTTTCTCAGACAATTCATCTACTTTGACATTTGAACTTTCAATTATTTTGTTAGAGGATTTGTTAAGACATTTATAATCCTTGCTCTTGGTAGAATACCCTATAAATATTCCTTCTTCACCTTTGGAGTCAAGCTTTCCATTTCTATCATCTTTCAAAATTTAGCATTGACTACCAAAAATTATGAACTTACATTGGGTGTGTATCCATACCATAGCTCTTAGGGTATCTTATTGGTGTCTTTCTTCAATTGAACTTTGTTCAATGTGTAGACAGCAGTACTGAAAGCTTCCCTCCAAAATATTTGTGTGATGTCTTTCTCAATCATCAGTGTTCTGGCACAATCAATAATTGATCTATTCCTTCTCTCAACAATCCCATTTTGATGTGGTGTTCTTAGTGCAGAAACCTGTCTTTGAATTCTATGCTCATTACAATAGTTAGTGAATTCATCATAAATAAATTCTCCTCCTCTATCTGATCTTAGACATTTTAGTTCCTTTCCACTTTGGTTTTCCACTATAGCTTTAT
The DNA here is from genome assembly GCA_018584345.1 of Thuja plicata. Taxonomy (NCBI): domain Eukaryota; kingdom Viridiplantae; phylum Streptophyta; class Pinopsida; order Cupressales; family Cupressaceae; genus Thuja; species Thuja plicata. The sequence continues at coordinate 283,482 of MU227875.1, read as the reverse complement.
ACCATTTAAACATCTTGAATTCTTCTAATTTCTCTTTTAAGAACATAAGATTCATCATTCTAGAATAAACATCAACAAAGAGAATGAAGTATCTATCACCATAGTAGCTTTTTTTCTCATTGGTTCACATAGATCAGTATGGACTAATTCTAGAATACCATTAGATGTGTAGTTTTTTCTCTTGAAACTAGACTTTGTCATTTTACTTTTTTGAAAATTCTTACACATGACATGGTCAGGCTTTCACATGATCGGTAAGCCTCTTACTTTCCTTTTACTGCTTATCCTAACCATGTTGTTAAAATTTACATGACATAACCTTTTATGCCACAACCATACATCTTCATTTCTAGCCATTAAACAAGTGGTGTTAATATCATCAAGATAGAATAGGTTACCTTTTGTTTGTTCACCAGTTCCAATCAACCTTCCTGATTTATTAAAGATCTTTTCCTTTTTGTTCTCAAATGCAGCTCAGTGACCTGTGTTATTTAGTTGTGAAACACTCAATAGGTTATAGTTAAGTCTTTTTACCCATTATTCATTTTCACAGCTAATCCGATTATTCAACATTATATTTCCTTTACCTTCAATCGAACAAGGTGATTCATTTCCCATTCTTATTGATCCACCACTATAATATTCAAAATTTTCAAAATTTTCTTTATCTCCAATCATGTGGTGAGTACAACCACTATCAATAATCCAGACATCATTTTTACTAACCTTAGATATGAATGCAGTTTCTACATACCTTTCCTCTTTGTATGAATCATCTTTCATAGCAACAAATACCACCTAAATATCTTCATCAGATTTGGTATCAGCATTTACAGCTTTGTTCTCAGCCAGGTAACAAGCTTTCTTTCCTTTGTCCTTGTAGTCTCAGTTATCTCTTCTGTCAGATTGTTGGTTTCTTCGGTAATCTTGGTCATCACCTCTATCAAACTTATTTTCATATGATCATTCATTACATCTATCATCTTTTCTTTTGTTAGGAGATCTAGCAGAAAAGTGTCCAATCTCTTTACAATTAAAACATACAAGTGGTAGTTTACCTTTGTATCTACATTTGCCTCTCTACAATCTTCTAACCATTAGTGCTTCAATCTCATCAAGTTCTTGATCATCACTATCACTTTCACTATCATTTCTAATAGTGTGTTTATGACTTGATTTACTTATTTTCAAAGAAGATTTGAATGCAGACTCAATAGTTGGTAAGACACTATTGTCAAAGTTATTCATCTCAAATTAAATAAGTTTACAAATCAGACTATCTAGAGTAACATTTTTATTTTCTACTGCTCCCATTTCTTGTATAGAAGACACTCTAATAGCATAAACATGCAATAATGTTCTGATAATTTTACTTACCACTATTTCTTCTTCAAGTAAACCTCCTACTCCTCGGATAGCATTAACAACCTCTTTGATTCTGCCACTGTACTGAGTGATGTTTTCTCCTTTCATTCTTAGGTCATCAAACTTTCCTCTTAGGCTTTCTGCCTTAGCTCTTAGCACATTTGTATCTCCTCCATGTACTAGCTTCAATTTGTCCCACATTTTCTTTGCAGTGGTACATGATTTGACATCTTCAAATTCAGCATCGGAGAGTGAGGAAGCAAGTTCTATCATCATAGAATTATGTTCAGGTAAAATTACAAACCTATGTCACACTTTTATAAAGGAAAAGGACCACAACATGCAAAGTGTTCAACTTTAACGATATAAAAAGTGGCATTTGTATTTAGAATTTGAGGATTATGTAAACTTATGAAATGTGTAAAAATGGATGAAGTTTATGTCTATAATTTTTTAAATTTTTTTTGAACAAGAATTGACATAGTTTTTTAATTTTTGAAGTCCATTTTTCCATTGCTAAAAACTGCTAAAAATATGGGGTCTAGTTCTCACCAAACAAGTATATGCAAATAATCTATTTTTCCTCTGATATCAAAATATGTTATAGATAAAATGTATAGCTAGTGCAGAAAAGAAGAAAGATTGATTTTCAATGTATATTTTCTCCGTTATAACTGCTCAAAGTTGAACTTATCTGAAATCAACAGTTTTCATCTCCCACCAAATTTCCCCTATCAAATCTACACCATTCGAAAAAAAATTTACATATTCTTGAAGAGGACTCTCTCCTCTAGTGTTAAATATAAATTTTTAATTTTTTTGATATGATTTACTATTTTTTTATTTATTTAAAGCAACATCTTCTCGAATGTTAAAATACCTACTTGTTCTATTTTGAAATCATAATATATTAGATCTAATCAAAATACTATAAACTTTATATGACAATAACCTTGATTCTGAGCTCTACAAAAGGGTATTTTTTATATTTTTTAAAAATATCATTTAAAAGAGTAGGGGTTATTGAAACATCAATTTTCTAAAATAATTTTATTTCTTTGGTAATTGGTACAAAACATGCATTTAATAGAGACTTCCAATTGGAAAAGTTTAACCACTTATCTAGCTTAGCTAGAATGCATCTAGCTAGACCATATGTTTGACACAAATTGATTTTTATTTAGAAATACTCAAATTTAGTTGTGCTGATAAGTGATCCTGAAATGTGACACAACTTTGTACTTTTACCCGTTCATTTTTTTCTCTTAATTGATCAAGTGTATGAGGTACAGTTAGGCAACACATATTACATATCCAAGTATTGAGTAACATCATTTCCAATACCTCATAGGTGGAGTCTTATCCTGCTTTTCCATGATACAAAGTTGCCCTTGTTCAACTTAGGCACATCCCTCTTACTCATCATGTGATCTTTAGCTTAGGTCTTGAAACCTTCCTTCTAAGCACACAAAGCTCTGATACCAATTGTTAGAATAACTAAGAGGGGGCGTGAATCAGTGGCCTCAAAAATTAATTGAATTAATTCAATCCAAAACTTTATACCACATGTATAAACCTCTAGTTATCTTCAGTCCTACAAGATGTATGCCGTTAAATAATCTTATCAAATAACTACTGCTCGGAGTTCACTGTTATCCTTATTGTTAAGCTTTATCGAATAACAATCTTAGCCTTTAAAATATAGTAAATAACTTAGTGTTTACCAATCAATTTTCTTTTAGTAATGTGTAAAGAAAAACATTAAATTAATGAGCCATATACACATTTCACACATAGATTTTTAACGTGGAAATCCTGTTAAGGGAAAAACCACTTGGGAACGGTAACACAAAATTTTTACTCTTCTAAAGTGAGCTCTGTGAAGATCCAACCCTATCAAAGGTTACAAGCACACTTTTAAGTGCGACCTTGTTAGAGGATTTATCACTAATAGTTAATCACTTGACCTCTGCATTCACTATGCTTGTCAACATGAAAAACCTTTTGATACTCCTTGGGATGTATCTCAATATATAAAGGATAGTTAAATCCTACTCGGTTAAGAGACTTTTTGATCCTATGGTTAAACTAAAACAGTATATGATATGTTCATAAATACAACTAAACTTTGTAGATGTCTAAATCTATTGTAAAATCATAATACCTTTCTGATCAATTTTTCTCTTATGTTCCTTTGCTCAACTTATTTCTGCTAGGTGAATGTTGTTTCTTCTCTATTGCTCGGTGTCTGCAAAAATCTTTAGCTCTATTCTTCAGCTTGTATGATCATGTCTGTATGAAGACTTCTTATCTTCACCATAATTCTCTTCAGCATCCTCTTCTCTATTCCCCCATTTGTTATGAATTAGCTTGTCTCTTTTACAGACATGATTTCACCATTTCTTGTCCTTCTTGTTTTCTTCGTTGATCACTTCATTATCCAGAAAGCTTGTCATGCTTGATTTAGTTTTAATCCGCAAATATCTCCTTGTTTTATGGAATAAAACATGCTTTAAATATCCTTCTTATATTTAGCTTTTAACTGATCAATGAAAACAAAGTAATCAAACAGATAACTTTATCTTTAGCTCCTTCCAGCTAGGTCTTTTGTCATTTTCCTAACTTCAGTTCTCATCGGTCAACACTTCAGTTGTGCTCAGTGACTACTGCAGATACCTCGATCATCAACTTTAGTTTTGTTCAGTGACAACTAAAATTATCTTGGTAATGCTTGCTTAGGTAACGTTGTCTCTTATGACATGTAACTGATTAAATTTTTGATAATGTTAAGTTGAAGATAATGCAAGGCATTAAATTAGTTAATGGTTTGTATTGTCATTGATGTCAACTTGATATCATCTGTATGGTCATGTATAAAATTCCAAAGACTTTAGAGAATCAATGGAACAAAGGTTATGCTTTCAAGAAATGCATAAAAGTCAAGTATTCACTAAGTACTAGATAACACTGACGGAGTACACACCATCGGTAAAGCCAAAGAATAAAATTCACAGTGATACCCGACGAGCATAAGACAATGTTTCTCGACAAAGAAAACCACAGGATGCCCGACGAGATAAAATCAGAGTTGCCCGACGGACGGAGATCCTAAAGCTAACTGGAAGTCACACCGACAGAACTGACAATTGTAACTAACAACTAACTGAAGAGTTAACCGATGGAACAGAGAGTTTAGAAAAAAAAAATATCTAGCTAGCAAGAGCTAAAGATTGACTTAACTGGTTGTTTTCTTTGTTTTATTTGACCAAAGTTAAGTGATTGATTTAAAGAACATTTGCATAGTTGGCATAAAGATAGCTACAAGATAAATCAGGAGTTATGCTTTAAATCAAATTGGTTGGATTGTTTTTCATGCCAAGAATCAAGAACCAAGAATCAAGAATCAATGAATATTATATCTATACAAGAGACAAGCTTAATTCATTTCCGTAACACATGAAAAGGGATTAAGGGGAGTGAATAGAAAGAGGATGTTGAAAAGAAACTGATGAAGAATAACTTTATGTAGTATTGATCAATCAAGCTGAAGGAGAGCTAAGGAATTCTGCAGACACCGAAAAATAGTGAGCACAGCATCACAGAGTAGAAAGTGTGGAGCACAAAAAATTGATACATTGATCAGAGAGGTAATGTACTTAAATAGATTTGAAAATCTGCAATTCAAGTTGCATTAGAAACAGGTCATTTTATTTTAGTTTAACCATTGAAGCATCAAGTCTCTTAATAGAGCAGGACTTAACAGTCTTCTATATATTGAGGTACATCCCAAGGAGTGCCAAAAAGGTTGATTCATGAAAGTAGCATTGGATATGCCCGATGCCTATTGATGGTCTAAGAGAGAGGATGATTCAAGGATGGAAGCATTAGATGCCTGATACTAAGTGACAACCTATATGTGTAAATACTCTAACAAGGTCACACCTAACAGTGTGTTTGTAACCTTTAACAGGGTTGGCTCTTAACAAGGCTCACTTCAGAAGAGTGAAAATTTGGGGTACCGGTCCCAGTGGTTTTTTTCCTTAATAGGGTTTCCACGTTAAAATTCATGTGTTATGTGTGTATGGTTTATTACTTTACTATTTTACATTTCACATATGCATTTCTGGATTTATCGGTATACTCTGCATATTTACTTTATTTTGGTAAATAGTTATAATGCTTATCGATAATCAAGGAGAATAAGGACAGACAAGGAATACCGACAGACAGTTAATCATTATAAGTATTTCATGTCATGCATCTTGTAGGGACATAATAATCTGAGATTTATTTGATTGGTGGTTAGATTAAGGATAAGTTTTTAAGGCCACTAATTCACCCACCCACTCCCCCCTGCCCCTCTTAGTTATTACTAAAAATTGGTATCAGAGCTTGTGTTCTTAGAAGGAAGGTTCCAAGACCTAAGCCAAATATCACAAGATGAACAAACAAGATGTGCCCAAGTTGAACAAAGATAATTTTGCTTCATGGCAAAGCAGGGTAAGACTCCACTTATTAGGTATTAATAATGATGTTACTCAATTCCTTGAAACTAAATATGTTTTTCCCATAGGAGCACCAACAGTTGAACAAATGAGAGAGAAACATGACCATAATGGCATAATGATAGAGCTTGATTCCTCACTCTTCAATGTTGAATTTGAAGATGTCAAAGAATGCAAAACTACAAAGTAGATGTGGGACATATTGAACCTTGTACATGGTGGTGACAAAAATGTTTTGAGAGCCAAGGCCGAAAGCCTTAGAGGAAAGTTTGATGATCTCAAAATGAAAAAAGGAGAAAACATCACTCAATAAAGCACAAGAATTAAAGAGGTATTCAATGCTATTTGAGGAGTTGGAGGTGTTCTAGAATAAGATATAGTGGTAAGTAAAATCTTAAGAACCTTATTATCTACTTATGCTATTAGAGTTTCTACCATTCAAGAAATGAGAGCAGTAGAAAATAGCAATGTTACTCTAGACAGTTTAATTGGTAGACTGATTTCATTTGAGATGAATAACTTTGATAATAGTGTCTTACCAAACATAAATTCTCCATTTAAAACTTCTATGAAGATAATCAAATCAAGTCATAGACACTCATCTAGAAGAAACAGTGAAAGTGAAAGTGAAGAAGAAGATCTAGATGAAATAGAAGCACTTATGGCTAGAAGAATGCAGAGAGGCAAAGGTAAATACAAAGGCAAGTTACCACTTGTTTATTTTAATTGCAAAGAGATTGGACACTTTGCTGCAAGATGTACTAACAGAAGAAAAGATGATAGAAGTAATGACAGATTTTTTGAGAAGAAGTCTGACAGAGGTGATTACAGAAGTTACCGACAATCAAAGAGAAGAGATACCCGAGACTATAAGGACAAAGGAAAGAAGGTCAGCTACCTAACAAAATGCAAGGATGATGATACTGACACTGAATCTGATGAAGACATCGAGATGGTGTTTGTGGCTGTAAAAGATGATTCAAATGATGATGAAGAAAGCTATGTAGAAATAGCTCTCATATCTAAAATTAGCAAAAATGATGTTTGGATCATAGATAGTGGCTACACTCATCATATGACCGGGTGATAAGTAAAAGTTTGAGACTTTTGAATACTACAAGGGTGGATCAGTAAGAATGGGAAATGACACACCTTGTCCAGTTGAAGGTAGAGGAAAAATAATGTTGAATAACCAGATAAAATGTGAGAACGCTTATTGGGTAAATGGATTGAATTCTAATCTATTGAGTGTTTCTCAGTTGAATAATTTAGGTCACAAAGTAGCATTTGAAAATAAGAAGGCAAAGATCTTCAACAAATCTAGAAATTTGATTGGTACCGGTGACCAGACAAAAGGTAACTTATTCTATCTGAATGATACTAACTCCACTTGTTTGATTTCTACAAACGAAGACATATGGTTGTGGCACAAAAGACTGTTTCATGTGAACTTTGACAACATGATAAAAATTAGCAAAAAGAGAAATGTCAGAGGCTTACCGATAATGAACAAGCCCGACAACATCATGTGTAAAAACTATCAAAAGGGTAAAATGACAAAGTCTAGTTTCAAAAGAAAGACCCATACATTTGATACAATTCTAGAATTAGTCCATACTGACTTATGTGGACCCATGAGGACAAAGAGTTATTATGGAGATAGATATTTTATTCTCTTTGTTGATGATTACTCTAAAATGATGATAGTTATTTTTATAAAAGATAAATCAGAAGCATTTAAGATGTTTAAATGGTATAAGGCTTTGGTAGAGAAACAAAGCGGCAAGGATCTAAAATGTTTGAGATCAGATAGAGGAGCTAAGTTTATATCAGATGAATTCACTAAATTTTGTAATGAGCATGGTATGAAAAGGCAGGTTTCTGCACCAAGAACACCATAGCAAAATGGGATTGCTGAGAGAAGGAACAGATCAATAGTTGATTGTGCAAGAACACTGATGATAGAGAAAGGCATCAACCAAATATTCTGGAGGGAAGCTGTCAGTATTGTTGTTTACACACTGAACAGAGTACAACTAAAGAAAGACACCAAGAAGACACCTTATGAGCTATGGTATGGATACACACCCAATGTGAGTTATTTCAAAAAATTTGGCAGTGTTGACAGGACTTAGGTGACCAGGTCCGCCAGCAGATGTAAGTTGTCACCAGGTACTGAGGTACCGACCAAATTTGCTTGCAAAGGTTATCTAGGGAAATGAGATTCCTTGAGCCTCCAACCACCTGAGGGTCAGGTTTTGACAGTGTGGGGCTCAGTTGGGAGATGTGACTATTTTTTGAGGGGGATAGCTAGTTTCTTCAACTCGTTCTCTCCAGAGATTCAGGAAGGTGAGGTTTCTCCAAGCATTCTTACACTTAACAAACAAACTGAAAAAGATCCTATGGGGTTAGAAATATTTCATCTACCTATAGTTATGTTGAACATTCAAAACATCAACAATACTCTAACACACTATACTAAATACCAAAGAAACATACAACCATCAGTTCAAATTTCATCAATAGCAAAGGAAAGGAGGTCGTTAATCTACTTTAAGTGTTAGAGAAAAAGACATGAAGAACACAAAGCATAAAATACCGTCAATCCAGAAGAGAGAATGCTAACAACATCATTGCAAGAAATCTCCCTTCTTCATTAACATTTCTTCCAGCAAGCACTGGTGCATAGTAGAATGGTGGCTCCCAGGGAGCATCTATCTACTGAAAGCTTAAAGACTAAGGAGCATTGAGCTCTGCAACTGAGAAATGAAAATACTGCTTTTCTATTACTATGGACTACAAAATCATCAATTTTGCTGACCCTTGAAATGGGGCTGGACTCACTACTTATACACATTTACATCTAACCCTAACCCTAACTTATGTTACACTGTATAATAGAATATATTATCCAGTGGCTGGTACTACCTGCGCCACTCTACAAAAGGCCTAGAGATGGAATAGGCTTGTCATGTCAGAAGAAAAAGATGAGAGATGGAATGGAAGAATCAGCCTCGGGAAGAGAGCTGGGAAGAAGAAAGAAGAAAATTGATCCCCCAAGGATCGAGACTACATGCCTCATAAATGGAAAAATCGGCGCCCTGTCTCCGATGTGCCAAGTGTAACGCTGAAACGGTGCCTAGGGAAGACCATCTTTCAGAAAACCTCTTGCCAATCCGACGTGCCTTGATGTAGCTATCTACTTTCTAACAACCTTTATTAACTACTTTGAAAGTGACCAATCGGCCTTAGGGACCGGGACACAGGTCACTAAAAGAATACAAAAATATAGGATCCGAGACTCAGGGATTTGGGAACTTACATTCCCATAGAATAAAGAATAAAAAATGCTTGGGTTTTCTCCGGCCTCCGAAGAAAATTTATTTTTTCTTATTGTCATTGAAGGTCTGGAGGAGACGGGAGATTCCATCTTCATCAACTTCTTTAAGGCTAGCCCACCGGTACTTAGCCACCTTAATCTATTCCCCCAAGTCTGGAATATTTCCCTTAAACTCATCAGCCGTCTTCGCCGCATTGTGACTACTGAGTACCATATGAGTTATCCTCATCATTTGAGAGCCATCTACTCCCTCTAGAGATTGATACCTTGACTCCATTAGGTCATCAAACTTCCCCAAAACATATTCCTCCAGTGTGCATGTGTCAGTGCTGAATGGATCAACTCCTGAGACCTTTGTAACAAAAGACTTGTATAGATTAAAAGAATATTGTAATGTATTAATCTTCTCTCACAGAGTCCCTACCAGTTTCTTGATTACCCCCAATGTGAGGTCAAGTCTAGAGTGTTGGGTCTTCACAAAATCAAATGACTCTTCTCCCAAAATCCTAGATTCGGAGACAATCTCCTCCCCGAGGCCGATGAGTTCTTCTAACTCAACTTTCCATGCCTCGTAATTTTTGATATCCCCCTCCCATATTTTTATGATGGTCTTTGCCTCATGTAAGACATGGCGGGATGCATATAGATCCAGGAGGGTGGATACTAGGAAATGTCAGACATTTCCCACTTGTAGGCCAACCCATTCATCGACCGCTTGGGCTTTCTTCTTCATTGCCCACAGTGAATCTACATCGCTGTGTGGAAGTGGTATATCTAATGTAGAGGACCCCGGAGGAATAATGCTAAAAGGCCAAGATAGCTCAGTTAGCAACCCCATAAGGTTTGCATTTTTTTTATTTTCTGCCTTGAGCTTCTGAGCCTCTTTTTCATAGCGAGCCTCTACTGCCTTGGCTACCTCTTTCAATAGGTCTACTTCACCCTATTTTCCCCTCTTCCCTAGTGATACTTATATGATACTAGAGTCTTCGACCTCTGCCCTCACTTCATCTGGGTCTGGGGAAGGTGTCGCTATCACCGCGACTATTTCTCTACCTAGCTCAGTACGCAGGGTGTGAACTGTCCTGGCTTTCTTGGCCTTTGGCGGGTTCTGAGCTTGAGCCATCATTTCTGCCAAGGAAAGGTGGGCTCTGGGTGTTGATGGGGGGGCCTTCCTCTTTTGGGTTTCTATCAACCATGGGGGTGGTAGGGGTGGCTTGGTAGCCAAAATATGTTCCTGTGACTTTTCCCCAACATCTTATTGTGCCCCTTCAGTATTATGAGCCTCTCCTGGCTCCTTTTCTATATCTTCTGTCTCACCAAAAATATTTGCTTCGGTGGTATCTGCATCTTTTGCCCCGTCTGTGTCTTTAGTTACATTTGGGTCCTCATTGGTTGCCCCAGGGTTCTCTTCTTCTTTCTCTTGTGCTTCCTCAGCCTCTGTGGCTGGAGTGTCCTCTTCTGTCAAGGTATCTTTTGGTGGTGGGGGAGGCAATGGGCCAAGGTTTAACATTTGGGCTATAGTGATTACCTCCCCAAAGGTTACTTTTGGGAACGGTATTTGGAGCATGGCAGTTGGGGTCACGGTTGTTCCCGAAGGTCCAGTTTCCCTAGTCAAAGCCATCTGCTCACTTTGTTCCTGTTGCTGCCCTAAAATGCCCGCATGCCACATGTCTGGGACCTTGGAGACTACCTCCTGTTCCACCTCCTTTTCTTCTTCCATCTATTCTTCCTGCTCTTGTGCAAGTTCCTATTCTAGAGCTTCCTCCTACTCTGGGGCTTCAGCCTCTGTCTGCTCAATGTCCCCCTACAAATTCCTGAACTCGTTGGTTGTAAAAACATTGTCAAATTCATCCTGAGGGGGAGGATTTTTCAGGACATCAGTGGGCTCTGGTTCCCTCTCTGGCTCTAGGGAGTCAAAAGAAAGGATTTCAACTTGTGGGATCTCAGGCATCCCCAGCTCTGGCTCTATCTTTAGTTTTGGATTAAGTCTCTTCTTCCGCCTAGTGACTAAAGGTGGCCCCAATTCTCTTAGGACCTACTCCTCTTCTGGATCAACTATGGTTTCCTTCACCATAAGCGCTACTAATGAAGGGGAAGAAAGTGGATGGATGGGTCTGGTCATAAGCACTGGGGTTGCCAACTACGTGATTAATTTATCTTTCATTTGCTGGGAAGCTACCAGTGATTTTTTCAGTTGCTCCTTAATGGGGGTCTCCTGTGGAGCTGGGGTTTCCATTATTCCTTTTCCCCTATCTTCTCTCTGTGAAGAATTTTTGGCTCCCGAGGTCAACTTTGGCACCGACTAGGTAGCCTTGCGGACACTCCTGGGGCACACCTTCTTAAAGTAGGCGTGGCTACGTTCGACCATGTTGTGAGTGAAATCTTCAATGGTGGGCCCCTCCTAGGCATTCTAGTCCACTGGTGGGAGGGCCAACTTATCAATCCCCTTTGCTTTGTACTAGGGATCTATTGTGGATCCGGAGTCTGAGAAGTCATCTGGAAATTCTGGAGCTTTAACCTTTCCATCATTCCCATGGTCATCTGGATATAATGTTGGCTCCGGACTTCCATGTCATCCTGGAAATCTTCCCAGAAGTCTTTCATATGGTATTGGTGGGGCTTTGAGGCCCACGGAAGTGGCAACACAATTTTTCCGTGCGGATCAAAATTCTTCCGCGCTAATTAGAATCCTGCTAAGTTATAGCTTTTGAGCTTGTAGTCTGCTTCCTTGGCCATGGCCAGACTGCACGAGTAATTCCCACAAGTAATTGGGAATGGGATGTTTGTCACCTTCTTCAAGGCATAGAAGGCATGTAGCTCCATTATTTGTCTGCAATATTCTAAAATAATTATCTTGTTCCCACAATGCTTGGGTAACAAGTAAGGTTTCCTGGAGAAACCGGTCACCCTTATGTATGTATGTTGCTGGAACTATATATAATAACGGCCGTAACTTCTGACCAAATTCATTGCCTCTATGGAGAGGTGTTATCCTGCATCCCAGGTAGGTGTGAGCAGGTTGTAATAGATAAAGGCGTCATTCACCCGGCAGTTGCTGGGGAACTGGCCTCCCATTGGATTTGTGGGAAATAGTCTCAGGGAGCCTTCTAACCTGCGCCAATCCTGAGTATGCCCGATGTAAGTAATCCATTGGTGGTAGGCCATTGTTGCGCCAGGGCCCAGAGAACATAAGAATTCATATGAAACTTCCGCTTTTGAACCACCTGTAGAAACTTAGAATCTACATGGTTGGAGATGATGGCGGCCTAATCAAAATATTCTCCCTTGATGGAGATGCCAAGCAGAAAATAGTACATCCATGCTGAGAATTCTCGGGCATGGGGTTTCTTGAAGACCCAAAATAGTGCTATTATCCCCATCTGGATACTTTCTTTAAATTCAGACTAGGGGAGTTCTAGCTTCATTCTCTTGGGATCCCTCATCGGGGTCTTGAGCCAGTGTTTATTCATGTATATCCGGGCTGCTTCCTCCAACTATTTGAACTATGCTAAGGCATCTACTCTGGTAACCACAGCTGGTTTGTCAAATTGAGGGATCCCCAAGCCCATCTAGAAAGTAGTGGCATCAAGAGACACCATAGGGGTAGGATACCTATGGGTTCCGGGGCTATGAGAATTATAGCTCAGATGGAAGAGTTGTAATGTGCTGCAAGTGTGAGGATTAACTCCAGAGACTGCACTAAGCATGGAAAATAGGTGGCCTTGAGGATCCCAAAATCCCCAACGTTGATCGCCGGCGGATCCCCAGACTGTCGCTGAATGTACATTATTTTCACCAAGGCCTGCATTTCAGCCCACATCCTGATAGTGGTGTCGGTAATAAACTATACTTTGGAATCAATCTTTGATCCCACAATGGCGCTATCTTTCATGTATTTCATATTGAGGGGAAATATTTCCAAGGCCCTCTCCATTTTGGATTTTACGGCTGCCCTGGTGACCGCCGCGGAAGGAAGTTTCAGACTCCTGAGTGGTGAAGATGTGGAAGCCTCAGGCATGATGGAAGTATATCGCTACAAAAACCTGCAAGACAAGTTGACTGTTAGAATGTAAAGATAAATAATACTCTGGGATCCGGAGATCTTACCACCGCGGTGCTTGTTTTCCCTAAAAATTTAGTTTAGTTCAAAAATCCTAGAAAGTATATATATTTTTCAAACTTGGAAATTTAACCAATATTCGGGTCTGGGGGTCTCACCATACTTAGCAAAAGAAAGATGTGGGTTTGGTGAGGGAAAGAAACCCAGAGTCTGAAAAACTAACTGTTAGAAGTTGCACACAAAAAGTGAGTTGTCAGACCCATGTGGACGTCACGTGGCTATGCAATAAATGGAAGTTATGGCGATGGCAGCGGAGCCAACTATCTGAATGCACAAAAAGTGGAGACCACTTGGATAGTTTTGAATGTATATGTGGGACGTAAATGGGACAGTCATTAAGGTTGGTTTATGAGGAGAGAGAAAACTTCCTGGTTGAAACCAGTTGAGAGATGAGTTTCAACCAGGTGGTATCCTGTCTGGGACGAGCTCACAAATTTGTAAATGAGAACAGAGGAAGCATGATGAGCTAGCTATGAAACTAGGTAGATATACATAGCATATCCAACATATATACATTAGGTTCGAAAGGTATATACATGCAAAATAGGAAGGATATACATCAATATACAGCAAATGTACATATATACACAAAATACAGAGCCGCTACCTAAACAAAAATGCACAAAAATGTACAAGCATATACACTACCTACAGGATATACACCTGCACAGAGGGCGGACAACCCTCTGGCAGAGCTGACCCACCAACGGGCGGCAAAACCAGACGAAGAAACGCAGAAACAAAATGAAAATGCAAGACAAACACAAACCAAACAAAAATGAAAAGCCAATAAACGTAGAGGAACAAAGAAACCAACCTGAAAAATGGTGAAAGGAAGGAAGGCAAGGTGGCCGCGAATGCTCTACAATAGCTTCTACCTTCAAAGGATCACCACTCAACACCAGAAACCACTCACAATTATTCAGAACAACTCAGAAATAGCTCGCACTAGACTCTACTTAAATCACTGTGATATCACTCTGAAATCGCTCAAATTGCTTAAGTGTTTTAATTATGGTAATTGTGAGAATGATAGGTGATTTCTATTTATACCTGAGGTAAAATTAATTTACCTTTCCTTCTGCAAACTCCAGAATCAAGCCGACCTTCAGACTCTGGGCCCGGGGATTCCGCGCAACCATACCCTCTTACGAAAAGAAGACATCGTGGTAAAGAATCCTAGAGTCTTGAATCTGTTTCCTGGACACAATGAAAAACTCCAGGACAGAGTCCTAGAGACATGATGAACAAAAACAAAATCAAAACCAACACCACAGGAAAGAAAACCTGGAGAAGGAAAACAAAGAAACAAAGGAAAAAGACAAGGCAAGAGCCAGAAGAAGAAAACAAAAAAGGGGGACCCAATATTTTGCACACAAAATGTAGGGATGGGGATGTAGGGCATAACAAATGGTGACTATTTGTGATGAATGTCTTATCATATTCAAGAACTATAGAATCTCTGGTTAACAAAACTGGAACAAATCGTTACGCGAAGCATCTTACCTGCAAAGAGTAACCTTTCTGATAAAATATGGCCATACGCGATTTAGTCCATGATCTTTTCATCAGTGGTGAAGTGTGTGCTTTGGAAGGAAACTAAGCTGATGACCTCTAGAAAAAGAAGAGAGGAGGCACTAAGTATATCAAACCCTGAAGTCATCAGATTTGTTCATTTCTCCCAGAGACCGTAGTTTCATCCCATTTATTTTTCTTGTTATTTTGTATGCTTCTAGGTGGGAGGGCGGTACTTCTTTCACCATCAAGCTTAAGCTTAGCTAAATTTAATGGTGGTACTTCTTTCACCCTTCTGCCCACCTTAATTTGTTGAATGGGGGAGAAAAACTCTGGACCCAGAAAGAGTCCTTTTAAAAGATTAGACTTGGGTCAACCAACTAGTGCAACCGATCTACCCTCGATGTGTTCGATTACTTGTCCCTTATTTTTTATTTCACTAATTACCAGACTTCCAGAGATAAATATGATGAAGATTACTCATAATTTACTACCAAAATTGTAAAATAACTCTGAAGGCCAGACCGATTCCATCATGCTAACAATAGATTCTTAAGTTCACCAACATGTTAAAGACAACATCCTGGAGACTAGATGTTATGCGAAGCATCCCAATCCTCACAAGAGGGAGAGCAAGATGTCGGGACCCAAAAAGAAGACAAGAAAAGAAAAGACAATAAAAGAAAAAGGGTAGTCCCAGAGGACAGACAGCAAGACTATTTACAAGGCAAGGTACCTCCCAACAAGGCACCGAAAAGAAGTATTTACAAGAAAGGAAAATTTACACAAAATACAACTTTGGGCAAACCAACCTTATTCAAAATAATGTTTTAGAAACTGTCCATTGACGGGAAATGGGATAGGTTCTCCAGTCATGGTGTTAAGGCAATAGGTATTTTCCCCATATATCTCTAAGATGAGGTATGGCCCAAGCCAGACCCGTTGGAACTTGGTGTGCTTTCCTTTCTTTTCCCGGGCCTTGTCCCATAGCAGGACCAAGTCTGAAATTTGAAAGGCCTTGTATTCGGCTCTTTGGTCAAACCATCATTTTACCACTGCTTGATGATGCAAAAAAATTTCAAGGGCTACGTCTCACTATTCCTCCATCCACACCAGATATAGGAGCCTAACCTCTGCAATGTTATCTCAGTTGCTGAATTCTTGCATAAACTGCAAAATTGGGATCTGTAAGTTGATTGGGAATACTGGGTTCTAGCCATAAACCAGATGGAATGGAGACATTCCTAGGGTGGCCTTAATTCAAATGTGATCCGCCCATTAGGTGAACCTCAGCTTTTGATGCCAATCCTGGGGATTCTGTTCTAGCAGGTGTTTGATCACTTCAAGTAAATTTTTGTTCATTGATTCAGCAATCTCGTTCTCCTAGGGGTAATAGTTGCTGGAAAACTTCAGAGTGATCTTCCTATTATAGGTCCATTCAAGTAGCTATGCCAAAGAAAATTCCAGACCATTGTCACACACTATGCCGAAGGGCATTCTGAATCTTGTGATGATTTTTTCTTCCAAGAATTTAATAACTACGTCTGCTATGTTGTTTTTGCAAGGTATAGCTTCAGACCACCGGGTGCAGTAATCAGTTGCAGTAAGGATGTACCAATGGTTGGTAGATGAGTTGGGTTTGATTTCCTCGATGAAGTCAAATTCCCATTGGGTGA
>MU227875.1:255384-266911 GCA_018584345.1 Thuja plicata | reverse complement strand
TTGTAAAGGCATTTTTGGGTTACGCTCACAATGTGTCGCGATCTGACAAGTGTGACATCTCGAAATGTGAGTGTAAACATCTTTAAATATACAGGGCCAATAGTATCCGGCCCGAAGGATTTGATGAGTGGTGGCGTCAGCTAAGCCATGCCTGGTCCCAAACTGCCCATGGAATTCTTCGATCATTTTCGCATCTTGGTCTCTATCAATGCACCGAAGATACACTCCCTCATAGTTCCTGTGGTAAAGTGCAGATTTTTTTATCATGAAGTGAGAACTTTTCATCCATAGCACACGGTGTTTGTTGGGAGGTAATCCCTTCGGGCATCTATTTTTTAACAGTAAGTACACCAGATCTATGTACCACGGGTCTCGAGTGATAGACTCCACCGTGTAAGTTTGACATTCTATGTGGGGAGTCTCTTTTGCCATCGCTTGACTTAGTCCCTTGCCTCGGACTATCTTCATGGGTTGCATTTCCAAGTTGTACTCTTGGAGGATGGCCATCCATTTCCCCCATCTTTTACCCAGTTCACTCTGCATCAGCAGAGAATTCACAGCTTGGTTCGAGATGATAGCATGCACCTTGCTCCAGAGAGTATAATGTTAAAATTTCTTCACGGCGTGCACAAGAGCAAAGGCCTACTTTTCCAATGATGAGTACCAAACTTTGGCGTTCTTAAAGGGGAAGCTCATAAAATCTATGGGTCATTCTTCCCCTTCAACCTTTTGGGTCAATACTATCATGGTAGAATGCGGTGAAGCAAAGGAGTAAATGTAAAATGGAAGGGAGTAGTCTGAACTAGTCAGGACAGGTGCCTCCGTTATCATTTGTTTGATCTGGGTGAATGCCCACTTTTCCTTAGGACTCCACTCAATTTTGGTATCCTTATTCATCATCTCATTGAGTGGTTTGACTATCTCGGTGAATCCAGTGATGAACCGCCAGACAAAGTTGATCTTTCTGAAGAAAGACCACATTTCTTTCTTGCTGCCGGGAATTTGTAGGTTTAGCAGCACTTCAACTCTCTTAGGGTCAATGGATATACCCTTCTTAGAGATAATATGCCTGAGCAACTTCCCTTCAGTGACCCCAAATATGCACTTCTTGGGGTTGAGGGATATTCCATACCGGCAACATCTCTCGCAGATCTGGGCGAGGTGGGCGGAATGGTCATGCCTGTCCTGGGAAAAGATGGTCAAATCATCCATGTAGATGATTATACACTGATTCACAAGGCCCTCAAATGTAATATCCATAGCCTTTTGAAATGTGGCCCCTGCATTAAGCCAAAGGGCATCCTCTAATATGCAAACGTTCCCCACTTGGTGGTGAACGTCATTTTCTCTCTATCTTCGTATTTAACCATGACTTGGTTATATCCGGAATACCCATCGAAGAAAGACATCATTTATTATCCATTCACTATCTGTAACACCTCATCCAACAAGGGGAGAGGGTGATTGTCTTTCTTGGAGGCTCTATTCAAATTTCAAAAATATACGCAAAGGCAAATTTCACTGCTCTTCTTTCTAACAGGGACCAAATTGGCAACCCACGTAGTATGCCAGATTGGAAAGATTATTCAGGCTGATAGAAATTTCTCCACCTCCTAAAAAATTAGATGCTCGATCAATGGGTTAACTGGTCATTTCTTTTTCCGAAAAGGCTTAGCATCAGGTTTCAGGGGGGTGGTATGAGTCATAATGGATGTGTCGTAAGTTTTCAAATCCTCATATCCTCATGCAATCACGTCTATGTATTCTTGGAGAACTGTGAGAATCTTATCCATCTCCTCAGGGGAGTAGGAGGTGCCAATATGTATCATCTTTTCTTCACTGGGTTGGCCGATGTTTAATTTCTTAAATTTTCCTCCCTCAGAGGAGGATGACATCTTTTCCCAGCCCCGAGGGTTTGAATTAAAGATACATTCAAGTGCGACCATCCCCTTCGGGATGGTATTAGTAGGTAGGTCCATGATTGCATCATCTTTGTCACCCTGTCCAGTATCATCATGGTCTCATTCCTCCACTATCTGGTCCTCAAAGACACCAACATTGGCCATGAAGGCCAAGATATGCTAATCGTCCTCAAAAACCTAAAAGTGGGTGGCATTATCTGGAATGGACAGGGTGGGGATCATCTCAATGGAGAATCTCCAAAGTCGTGAGTCGGCCATGGGCTCAAGCATGCTGGCAGAAATTGCAAGGGCATCCAGAACATAGTTTCATCGCCAGGGAATAAGATCAATGCCGAAGGCATCAAAATCTTCAATAAGGCTCCATGCCTGATTGTAGTATGTGGCCAGTCTTTTGTCGTGGCATGTACATTGAATCCGGACCTATTTGACAATCAACTCCAAATCACCCAGGGCTCAAAGGTGGGTGATCCCTTTCCTTAATGCAAATAGGAGTCCTAGGATCAAAGCCTCGTACTTTGTAATGTTGTTTGTGTAGTTGAACTGCAGCCTGTAGGATGAAAGAAAGGATTTTCGTTGATGGTTAATTAATTCTACTCTGGCCCCACAGCCTTGTTTGGACTGGGACCCATCAAACTTAAGGGTCCACAGATCGTTACTCGTAGCCTGGAGCTAGGGAGTGGGAGCAATCTTTGGATTACCTCTGGGAGACTTGGGAGGAGCTTCCTCCTACACTATTGGTGCATGGCTGAGGTTTTCCCCTGGAGGGGTTTGCAATTGAGATCCCCGAAGAGATTGCACTGAAGAAGTGCTTCCAGTAGGAATACTGGGTTCCGGGGAATCAACTGTATGTTCTTTGTTCTGGAAGGTGTCGATGTGCCAAGTAGTGACGGAAAGCCAAGGCTCACACTCTAGATCTGAATGTTTTTGATAGTGTACTCAGAACCAAGTGCCACACAAGAGCGTAGCGAGGGTTGCTACGGCACCCTAAGAGTTAACCTCAACCCTCAACTTTTCTTCTAGGTCCTGGGTTCTCTGCAAGACTATGGGATCCTCCCCGGGGGTGAAATCAAACATTAAGATTTCAAAGGGTTGATACACCCCAGGGGAAGTCTCAGAGAAGAAGACCTCACTAACCCTCCCAACTTTAGTAAGGGCCTGTTTCATCTGGGGTTCACTTTCAACCCAGATTTTGTTTGATTCTCCTTCCTAGGGGAGCCATAAGTGGGAGAAGTCGGTCAAAAAGTATCCATTCAAGGACTTACACCAATTTTGACTTAATAGCATCCCTTAAGTATCTGGGATGTCCACCACTTGGATGTTGATTATGCTGGCTATTCTGGGGTCCTGGATAAGCTTTATACGGACATTCTTCAATTCTCTCACCATTTTCACAGCAGTTTTATCCAATTGAATCACTACACCATTAGATGGGGTAGGACAAAATTTGAGCTTCTGGCATATGGATAGGGGCGTGATGTTGCCCAAAGCTCCAGAGTCTACGAGGTAGTTGTGTATGTTTTTGCCTTGGATATTTAGGCCTAGTAGGAAGGGAGGATCTTTTTTGTTTCCCCAGAAGACAGCCGCATTGGCATCCTCAAAAGAGATAGTCTTGGGTGGGCGACTGACAACCTCCAGGTTTCCCAAGAGCCTTAGAAGAGACTTCTTCTTCTCGGGACAGTTTAGCAAAACCTCCATCAAGGTCATGGAGGTGGTAGTTTGTTCTAACACCTTTGTAATGTCAAACCTTCCTCCTGAGAATTGGTGGCTTTCCCTAGCCGAGTCTTTCACTTGGTTAGAGCTAGAACCTTTTAGGGCAGGTCGGTCAGCTGTATTGTCCCAGGGAGGAGTGTCCTTAGTAGGAGGTGTTGGCATGTAAACTAGTCCTTTACCATCCTGGCTCCAAGTATTGTAGGGATCCCATGGGTTGGTGAAGGCATTGGCCTCAAAGGCAGGAATTGATTCATCAAAGAATCCCTGTAGTTTGGATTCTTCTTCATCTTCTCTAGAGGATCCAAAGAATATGGTCTCATAGGTGAATGCACTGTGAGTTGACTCTTGCAGAGGAGGCTCTAGAGGAGTATGATCAGATGTTTATTGCCTATCCAACTGGGAAATCATGATGACTTTCTCTAGCGTGGCATAGTTTACCTCGTTGTGGGAGCCTGTGTCATGCAATCTAGACCAATTAATCATGTGCTGGAAGTCTGCAACTGGTGTAAAATGTGAGGGTCTAGCACCATTTTGGTTGGCATTTTGGTTCGGAGGCAAACATTCAGTGTTTGCGTTGTTGTTCCATTACTATTGGTTGGGCCGAGGCCCATTGTTGAAGTTTCTTCCTCCGGCATTGTTATTTCGTTGGCCGGAGAAAATATTCCCTCTTTGGAAATTGGAATTCTGGGGTGCGTAAGACCCCGCCTTCAGTTGACCCATGTCCATAGTCAGGGTGGACAACATTTGCTAGAGGGATTTGACCTCAGCAGTCAGCTAAGTGTTTGCATCACAGTGTGGTGGTTTTTGTTGTTAGTTTCCTGGGAAGGTAGTAGTATTAGCCAGAGTCGAGGGCAGAAATCCTCCAGCTGTGAATGACTGAAAGAAGGGCACTCTAGATAGTTGTGTTTGAGGTTGTTGTGCCTACTGCAGCTGGTTCCAAGAGAATGCTTCTAGACCCAGCATTACTTGAGTCTGTGATGGGTAAACATACTAGGCATGTTGGTCTACCGACAGGGGTGGGGGATTCATTGCCATCACGGGGACACCCATTGCTAGATTGAAGTTATATCCCTCGACATATGAAGTTTCACCAGGGATCATGTTGAAAGGTGTGCTCTGCCCAATCCCACCCAGGGATTTATTGAGGCCACGGGACAGTTCTAGGGCTAGGTTATAGACTTTTACCAAAGTGTTATGGTCACCCACGGCGGTTGTTCTTCAGAGGAGAGTGGCAACGAAGGGTTCCATTGCATTGAGATAGGTCTATATGGTTACTTCTGGGGATGGAATGAAAGGGCGTATGCACCGCTTCAAGGCGCGCTGGAATCAATGATTGAATGCTGCAAGGGGTTCATTGGGTTCCTTTATGATGGAAATAAACTGGCTATGGGACCAAGCTGGGTCCACATGTACACGAAAGGCAGCCAAGAAGGCATCCTCCATGTCTTGCCAAATGTTGATGGAGTTGGCAGGAAGGTTGAGGTACCAGTTCAATTCGCCCTGTCCCAGGGACAGGGGAAACATTCAGTTCACAACATCTTCATGTTGGATCCGATGTTGGTTCATGGCATCTTTGTATGCCTGTAAGTGTTCTTCTATGGTTCATGAGCCTAAGTGCTCATATCATGGGCAAATCTTCTCTGGGCGTGAGGGTAAATCATTGGCTGCACCCGAAAAAGTTCCCATAGGGTACCCAGTATTACCGAAGTATGCAGCCATTTGAAGAACTGGATTTTAAGAATCTTGAGCGCTAGTTCCTGGGATTGTCTGAGAAGTTTGGATATTCTGAGCTATACTAGACCCCCAGACAATAGTGGCTGGTGTGGTTTTTGGGGTCCGTTTCTTTTGAGCAGGAGGCTTGAGTTTGACAAATCTTTCAAGGTTTCAGGCTGACCTAAGGATTCTTTCAAATTTTGATGGGGAGATAGACCTAGTCCCGCTGAAGGCTTAACTCTTAAGACTATGGCTTGGGGAACCCTTGGGAGGTGTAAAATCAAAATCTTGAGAGGGGGATGAGTTCATGCTCTCCTTCTAGCACCAGTTTCTATTGATGAGACTTAGGTGACCGGGTCCGTCAGTAGATGTAAGTTGTCACTGGGTACTGGGGTACAAGCCAACTTTGCCTACAAAGGTTATCTAGCGAAATGAGATTCCCCGGGCCTCCAAGAACCTGAGGTTCAGGTCTCAATGGTGCGGGGCTCAATTGGGAGATGTGACTATTTTTCAAGGGGGATAGCTGGTTTCTTCAACTCGTTCTCTCTAGGGATTCAGGAAGGTGATGTTTCTCTAAGCATTCTTACACTTAAAAAATAAAATGAAAAAGATCCTACAGGGTTAGAAATATTTCATCTACCTATAGTTATGCTAAACATTCAAAACATCAACAATACTCTAACACACTATACTAAATACCGAAGAAATATACAACCATTAGTTCATATTTCATCAGTAGCAAGGGAAAGGAGGTCGTTAATCTACTTTAAGTGTTAGAGCAAAGGACATGAAGAACACAAAGCATAAAATGCTATCAATTGAGAAGATAGAATGCTAACAACATCACTGCAAGAAATCTCCCTTATTCATTAACATTTCTTCCAACAAACACTGGTGCGTGGTACAATGGTGGCTCCCAGGGAGCATCTATCTACTGAAAGCTTAAAGACTAAGGAGCATTGAGCTCTACAACTGAGAAATGAAAATACTACTTTTCTATTACTATGGACTGCAAAATCATCAATTTTTTTGACCCTTGAAATGGGGCCAGACTCACTACTTATACACATTTACATCTAACCCTAACCCTAACTTATGTTATACTGTATAATAGAATATATTATCTGGTGGTCGGTACTACCTGTGCCACTCTACAAAAGGCCTAGAGACGGAATAGGCCTGTCATGTCAGAAGAAAAAGATGAGAGATGGAATGGAAGAATTAGCCTCAGGAAGAGAGCCAGGAAGAAGAAAGAAGAAAACTGATCCCCTGAGGATCGAGGCTACATGCCTCATAAATGGGAAAAGTGGTGCCCTGTCTTTGATGTGACAGGTGTAATGTTGAAATGACGCTTGGAGAAGACCATCTGTCAGAAAAACTCTTGCCAATCTGACGTGCCTTGATGTAGCTATCTACTTTCTAACAACCTTTATTAACTACTTTGAAAGTGACCGATCGGCCTTGGGGACCGGGACACAGGTCACTGAAAGAATACAAAAATATAGGATTCGGGACTCAGGGATCTGGGAACTTATGTTCCCAAAGAATAAAGAATATAAAATGCTTGGGTTTTCTCTGGTCTCCAGAGAAACTTTATTGTTGCTTATTTTAATTGAAGGTCTGGAGGAGATGGGAGATTCCATCTTCATCAACATCTTTAAGGCCAGCCCACCGTTACTTAGCCACCTCAATCTATTCCCCCAGGTCTGCAACATTTCCCTTAAACTCATTGGCCATCTTCGCTGCATCGTGACCACTAAGTACCATATGAGTTATCCTCATCATTTGAGATCCATCTAGTCCCTCCAGGGATTGATACCTTTACTCCATTAGCTCATCAAACTTCCCCAAAACATATTCCTTCGGCATGCATGTGTCAATGCTGAATGGATCAGCTCCGGAGACATTTATAACAAAAGAATTGTATAGATTAAAAGAATATTTTACTGTATTAATCTTCTCCCATAGAGTCTCTACTAGTTTCTTGATTACCCCCAATGTGAGGTCAAGTCTAGAGTGTTGGGTCTTCACAAAATCAAATGACTCTTCTCCAAAAATCTTGGATTCAGAGACAATCTCCTCCCCGAGGCCGATGAGTTCTTCTAACTCAACTTTCCATGCCTCATAATTTTTGATATCCCCCTCCCATATGTTGATGATGGTCTCGGTCTAGTGTAATACATGGTGGGCCACATATAGATTTGGGAGGGTGGATACCAGGAAACGTTGGACATTTCACACTTGTAGGGAAACCCATTCATCAACCGCTTGGGCTTTCTTCTTCATTGCCCATAATGAATCTACATCGCTTTGTGGGAGAGGTATATCTGATGTAGAGGCCCCCAGAGGAATAATGCTGATAGGCTAGGCTAGCTCAGTTAGCAACCCCATAAGGTTCACATTTTTCTCCTTTTCTACCTTGAGCTTCTGAGCCTCTTTTTCATAGCAAGCCTCTACTACCTTGGCTGCCTCTTTCAATAGGTCTACTTTACCCTATTTTCCCCTCTCCCCTAGCGATACTTCTATGATACTATAGTCTCTAGCCTCTGCCATCACTTTGTCCTCATCTAGGGAAGGTGTCGCTATCACCGTGACTGTTTCTCCACCTGGCTCAGTTCACAGGGTGTGAACTGTCTGGGTTTTCTTGGCCTTTGGTGGGTTCTGAGCTTGAGCCATCATTTATGCCAAGGAAAGGTGGGCTTTGGGTGTTGACAGGAGGGCCTTCCTCTTTCAGGTTTCTATCAACTATGGGGGCGGTAGGGGTGGCTTGGTAGCCAAAATGTGTTCCTGTGACTTTTCCCCAACATCTTGCTATGCCCCTTCAGTATTATGAGCCTCTCCCAGCTCCTTTCCTATATCTTTTGTCTCACCAGAAATATTTTCTTCGGTGGTATCTGCATCTTTTGCCCCGTCTGTGTCTTCAGTGACATTTGGGTCCTCATTGGTTTCCCTAGGGTTCTCTTCTTCTTGCTCCTGTGCTTCCTCAGCCTCTATGGCTGGAGTGTCCTCTTCTGTTGACGTATCTTTTGGTGGTGGGGGAGGCAATGGGCCAAGGTTCAATGTTTGGGCCATAGTGATTACCTCCCCAAAGGTTACTTTCAGGAATGACATTTGGAGCATGGCAGTTGGGGTCACGATTGTTCCTGAAGGACCAATTTCCCCAGCTGAAGCCATCTGCTCACTTTTTTCCTGTTGTTTCCCTAAAACACCTGCATCCTACATGTCTAGGACCTTAGAGACTACCTCTTATTCCACCTCCTTTTCTTTTTCCATCTGTTCTTCCTGCTCCTTCGCAGGTTCCTGTTCTGGAGCTTCCTCCTGCTTTGGGGCTTTAGCCTCTATCTGCTCAATGTCCACCCGCAAATTCTTGAACTCGTCGGTTGTAAATACATCATCAAATTCATCCTGAGGGGGAGGATTTTTTGGGACATCAGTGGGCTCTTGTTCCCTCTCCAGCTCTGGGGAGTCAGAAGAAAGGATTTCAACTTGTGGGATCTCAAGCATCCCTAGCTCTGGCTCTGTCTTTGGTTTTAGATTAAGTCTCTTCTTCTGCCTGGTGACCAAAGGTGGCCCCATTTCCCTTAGGACCTGCTCCTCTTCTAGATCAACTATGTTTGCCTTCACCATAAGCGCTGCTAATGAAGGGGAAGAAGACGGACGGATGGGTCTTGTCATAAGCACCGGGGTTGCCAACTGCATGATTAATTTATCTTTCATTTGTTGGGAAGCTACCAGTGATTGTTTCAGTTGCTCCTTAATGGGGGTCTCCTATGGAGCTGGGGTTTCCATTATTCCTTTTCCCCTATCTTCTCTATGTGAAGAAGTTCCAGCTCCCGAGGTCAACTTTGGCACCGGCTGGGCAGCCCTGTGGACACTCCCGAGGCACACCTTCTTAAAGTAGGCATGGCTGCGTTTGACCATGTTGCGGGTGAACTCTTCAATGGTGGGCCCCTCCTAGGCATTCCAGTCCACTTGTGGGAGGGCCAACTTATCAATCCCCTTTGCTTTGTACTAGGGATCTATTGTGGATCTGGAGTCTGAGAAGTCATCTGGAAATCTTTGAAGCTTTAACCTTTCCATCATTCCCATGGTCATCCAGACGTAATTCCGGCTCCGTACTTCCATGTCATCCTGGTAATCTTCCCAGAAGTCTTCCATGTGGTATTGGTGGGGCTCTAAGGCCCTTGGAAGTGCCGACACAATTTTTCCGTGTGGATCAAAATTATTCTGCGCTAAGTAGAATTCTGCTAAGTTGTAGCTTTTGAGCTCGTTGTCTGCTTCCTTGGCCATGGCCAGACTGCATGAGTAATTCCCACAAGTAATTGGGAATGGGATGTTTGTTACCTTCTTCAAGGCATAGAAGGCATGTAGCTCCATTATTTGTCTGCAATATTCTAAAAGAATTATCTTGTTCCCACAATGCTTGGGTAACAAATAAGGTTTCCTGGAGAAACCGGTCACCCTTATGTATGTATGTTGTTGGAACTGTATATAATAATGGCCGTAACTTCTGACCAGATCCATCACCTCTGTGGAGAGGTAGTATCCTGCATCTTGGGTAGGTGTGAGCAGGTTGTAATAGATAAAGGTGTCATTCACGCGGCAAAAACTAGGGAAACTGGCCTCCCATTGGATTTGTGGGAAATAGTCCCAGGGAGCCTTCTAACTTGGGCCAATCCTGAGTACGCCCGATGTAAGTAATCTATTGGTGGGGGGCTGTTGTTGTGCCAGGGCCCAGAGAACATAAGAAGTCATATGAAACTTCCACTTTTGAACCACCTGTAGAAACTGAGAATCTACATGGTTGGAGATGATGGCGGCCCCACTAGTACATTTGGGGTCAAATTTTGATGGCCATTTGTCGGATTTCCAACGCTCATTTGTCGGTATTTTGACACATGAGTTTGTCACCATTTTTGTGTAGGAAATTACAATAGGATACACATCCATCAGTTTATCGACACCACATCATGTCGGAAACTTGCACATGACAACAGCTTCATTATGGCATTTCTTGCAGTTCATCCATCGACATTCCACCTACGACCTATCAGAAATATACAATCTCTGTCAGAAATAACTATCGAAAGCATATCCTTTCTGACATTATAACTGTTGGCATACCAACAGTTTCCACCTAATTCTGACAGATATATCTATCAGATATATAGCATTACTGTCAAATTTTCTATCAGAATAGCGACAGTCGTGCAGCATTTCTTAGACAGGTTGCCCTGTCAAACGTATAGCATTACTGTCGAAAGAATTGTCATAAATTATGATTCTCTGACATTTTATTTGTTGAAGGCATAGCACTACTGTCAAAAATTAATTATGAAATGTCAAAAAACTGACGGATATGCACATTAAAGATAAAATAGCTCAAGAGACCATCATAGGTTCTCTCTTTCTTCGGTCTATATTATTGACAGAATGTTTTACCTTTCATTAGCTCATCAAATCTGGGGATTTGAAAGAATTTAATAGAATATTTTCATGTCAACGTATATTATTTAAGTTGATGTTGCACGAATTTATCTACTTCGCACACTTTTAGAATATGAGGACGGTGATAAAGAAGCATGGCCATGGTAGGAGATGCTTCTTTATCGTTGTCTTCATAGTATACACGTGCGCGAAGTAGATAAATTCGTGCAACGTCAACTTAAATAATATACGTTGTCATGAAAATATTCTATTAAATTCTTTCAAATCCCCGGATTTGATGAGCTAATGCAATGTAAAACATTCTATCAATAATATAGACCGAAGAAAGAGATAACCTATGATGGTCTCTTGAGCTGTGTTATCTTTATTCCTAGCTACCTGTTGATTGTCAAGAATAATCACCACCTTGCATTTATGTACACTGCACAAATTGATCCCAGTCTCACAAAAACATTTTACACTTGTACATATCATCAATACTGGAGGCCTAAAGTAATTTTATACGATCACTATAACATTTCGTGCATGGATGAGAAACAGTATCCAAAGTTTCTACATAACCATTTTTGAGAAGAGGAATGAGTGTAGACCAAAGAAGGGATAATTCAAGGTTGTAATATCCATGATCCCAAACCTACAAGATTTATAATTGCATGAGAGGAGATACATATTACAACTAACTAAGGGTGATTTTATCAAAATATGTCTAATGTATCTACATGAAATTCTAAAAA
>MU227875.1:234596-237581 GCA_018584345.1 Thuja plicata | reverse complement strand
CCCCCCCCCCCCCCCCCCCCCCCCCCTCTTAGTTATTACTAGCAGTCTCAGGTTACACTATCCGTCAAGTAACACTCTCACTCGGTGTATGTTTACCAAAAATAAAAACTTTGTCTCTTTGGATCTTTAAGTATTGTGACAATATGAGTATGAGAAATCATATCATATTAATTTGACATCAATGACAATACAATACTTTAATTTATTTAATGTCTTGCATTAAATCTCTACATTTCGGTGATCATCAACTTTGTCATCTTCAAACATTCAATCACTTATAGTTCATCAAAAAGTTGGGCAGCAAAAGGGATTAAAGGGTTTGAAGATGTAATTAAAGATGGTATGTTAGTAGGATGAGAAGAAAATAAATAGAAATTATACCTCCCACAAGTGCAATGGAGGACCTATTCTATCCTAAGGAAGGCTTGTCAAGCTCTCTCTCTCCCTAGAGTGTGCAATTTTGTTGAAGACATATTCATCAATTTTAAATGGAAGGATGGCTCATTTCTTTCCAATACCAAGGAAAAAACACTATATTCCTCTTTGGTTTTTATTGAAGAGATTCTGTCCCATATTAACACTTGCTAAAATTTGAATCATGATGCTACTTTCTCAAGTAAAATGTTTAATAACTTGCAGAGCAATTTGGTAGAGCCTAAAAAGAAGTGTTTTCTTTGGAGACTGATTTTCCACAAGATTCCCCTTAAGCAGCCTAATGGTGACTTCAACTCCTGTTCAATCTGTAGAATTCTTGAGACTCTAAGATATCTTTTTTGAATGAATGTTTGCAAAAGAGATTTGGAGTTTTTTTTGTTTTTTCATCAATCAGAACATTTCTATTATTGAGATTGTTTTTGGTAATATCATGGGGCTTAGGAAGAATTTTAATGTCTTTTAGTCTTGTATTTTTTTTGAGATTCTTTGGATTATATGGAAGTTTAGAAATGAAAATTTATTTAGTAGCAGGGCAAGAATCCTTATGAGTCTTTGAGGAGGCTCATATATTATGATATTGCATTGTAGGTCACTGTTACTTTGAGGATTACCAGGAAAAATTTTGAAGATTTATTGTGGGATGGGACAATTAGGACCTTTAAGTGGGAGATATCCCACGGCATACATGGACAAGAACCACAGAGGAATAGTCTCCTTTTGAAAGGGCACTGCATAAATTCATGGAAGAATTAAACCTATAAAGACAAGGGGAGAAGCAGGGGAGCCTGAAGTGGTTACACCACTTGTTTCCATAACACCTCCTGCAGCCGAACTTGTTCTTGTAGCAATTAGGGTGGACCATCCTTATGGCCAGTTTATTCGAGATGATAAGTTCCTCAGGTGGATGGAAGGAGATGTGTGTTGGGTTGCATGGGTAGAGAAGAAATGAGACATCACAGATACATATGGGTGGCTATAATTATAATGATGATTATAGTGCAGCATTTCCATTTTGACAGCAGTCATTCCTATCTCTACAAGTATAACGGTGATTCACATGAAGCATTTCCTTTTTGAGCAGATTTCCATCTATATCAGAGACTTGGTTCCTTTTGTATTAGATAGTAAATTATTTTGTGCTTAGGTATTTCAATGGATATATATATATATATATATATATATATATATATATATATCATCTTGGGCTGAAGCGTGTGTAATTTTTTGATAATACATCAGAACTGATCGATGAATGTTGTAATTTGAATACTTCATATCTAATGCAAAAAGATGAGATATTAACTGGAAGTTTGTTGATTTCAGTTGATATGGGGTGAAATAGGCGAAAGGGATGATGATAGAGATAAAATGTTGTACTTTAGCTTGAACAATAGTGTTTGGAGATATACACACACAAAGTGGATCAAGCAAACTGATCAAGTGCTCAGCCTCATCAGACAATTGTAGACTATGAATTAAATCTTTCTTCCATAATTTTAGCACTTGGACATCGCCCTTTGCTCAAGCAAGTTCAGTTTTAATTCGATGTAAGATTCAGTAAAATGTTTCTTACCTATTATAGATAAACAATATCCTAAACATATTATGAGAAATTATTTAGACCACTTGGCTTAATGGAATTTATATGTCATTGTATCTTTACCTTTTGTGCCAAATTTAAAAGTGGAACATATGCACACACTTTGACTATGTAGGGGAAAGAAAACAAGCCATCTTGAAAGAACAACTCGAAGCTATTACTCTGCACTTGGAAGATATGTGAGGAGAAAAGAAGACCGGATTAAATAAATTGTAGATGTTAAGACAAATTAAAAATATTTCCAATGAAATTGTTGGATATGTTCTGATTAATACTTTTGTTGTTAGTGTAGACGATACTGATTTAACTATAAGAAATATTGAAGAATACCAGAGGTAGCTCCAAGAAATTCTAGAGGAGAAGATAATGATTTGGTGACTGGTCCATTTGACACTTTTGTCAAATATCGAGGCTTTGCTATGTTATGTTGGTGGTTTTAATTTCCAGCATGTCCCTCTAAAATAGGTTTGTGCACAGCAATGGATGTTGAAAAAAGTCACTTACACAGTGTAATGTTGGCAAAGGCAAATCCTTAAATGAAGCATGGCTTCAATTCATTCAACTTCCAATGCCTCATTAAAAATAACCAATGCACAGGAAAAAAAAGAGGTAATGTGAATCAAATGAACTTTCCTTCATGTAGCTTTTAAGGGGTAAGTGTAGAAGAGGGGTGGTAGATGCAAGAATGGGGCAATTTGCTGGAAGTGTTGTGTAGAAGATATAGTGGAGCTTCTTGAATGAGAAACTTGTTAAATATTTTCATACATTCATCCCATACTTTGGTTGGATCCTTTTAAAAACCATCCTTGCAAACTACTTCTCATTATTTTATTAGTCTCTGCCATTAAGGTAGGAGACTAATGTTTTTAGTTGCATTTCCACATTAATCTACTCCTTGAACGTCGTACATCTTCCATTTATTTTATGCTCTAAGAAGATGTAATTCAAGA
>MU227875.1:219596-229596 GCA_018584345.1 Thuja plicata | reverse complement strand
GCAAAGTAGGATAAGACTCCACCTATTAGGTATTGGAAATGATGTTACTCTACTTGGATACTGAATATGTGTTTCCTACAAGACCTCACACGCTTGATCAATTAAGAGAAAATCATGAGCACAATTCTATGATGATAGAACTTGATTCCTCACTCTTCGGTGTTGAATTTGAAGATGTCAAAACCTGCACCTCTGCAAAGCAAATGTGGGACAAATTGAAGCTGCTACATGGAGGAGATGCTAATGTACTAAGAGCCAAGGTAGAAAGCCTAAGAGGAAGGTTTGATGACCTAAGGATGAAAGAATGAAAAAATATCACTTAGTATAGCTGCAGAATAAAAGAGATAGTCAATGCTATCCGAGGAGTTGGAGGTGTACTTGAAGAAGAAACAGTGGTAAGTAAAATCCTAAGAACCTTACTGCCTGCATATGTTATTAGATTATCTACTATACAAGAAATGAGAGCATTAGAAAATAATAATGTTACTCTAGATAGTCTGATTGGTAGACTTATTTCATTTGAGATGAATAACTTTGACAGCAGTGTCTTACCATCTATAGAGTCTGCATTCAAATCTTCTTTGAAAATAAGTAAGTCAAGTCATAAACACACTATGAGGAATGATAGTGAAAGTGATAGTTATGACCAAGGACTTGATGAGATTGAACCACTAATGGCTAGAATATTGCAGAGAGGAAAAGTTAGATACAAAGGTAAATTACCGCTTGTATGTTTTAATTGTAAAGAGATTGGACACTTTGTTGCTAGATGTCCTAAAAAAAGAAAAGAAGACAGAAACAGTGACAGGTCATATGAAAAGAATTTTTATAGAAGTGATAACATAGATTACCGAAGCAACAAACTAACTAACAGAAGAGATACCCGAGACTACAAGGACAAAGGGAAGAAAGCTTTTTACCTGGCGGGGAACAAAGCTGGAGATACTGACACCAAATCTGATGAAGACTTTAAGATGGTATTTGTAGCCATGAATGATGACTAAAATGAAGAAGAAAGGTATGTTGAGACTGCACTCATATCTAAGGTTATTAAGAATGATGTGTGGATTATACATAGTGGTTTCACTCACCGCATGATTGGAGATAAAGAAAAGTTTGAAACTTTTGTGTATTATAATGGTGGATCAATGAGAATGGGTAATGACTCACCTTTTCCAGTTCAAGGTAAAGGATCCATAATGTTAAATAATATGATCAGATGTGAAAATGCATACTGGGTAAAAAGACTTAACTATAATTTATTGAGTGTTTCACATCTGAATAACACAGGTCATCGAGTTGCATTTGAGAATAAGAAGGCAAAGATCTTCAATGAATCAGGAAGGTTGATCGGAACTGGTGAACAGACAAAAGGTAACCTATTCTATCTTGATGATATTAACACCACTTGTATAATGGCTAGAAACGAAGACATATGGTTGTGGCATAAAAAAATATGTCATATGAATTTTGACAACATGATTAAGATAAGCAATAAAAGGAAAGTAAGAAGCTTATCGAGCATGTCAAAGCCTGACCATATCATGTGCAAGAATTGTCAAAAGGGTAAAATGACAAAGTCTAGTTTCAAGAGAAAAACTCATACATCTAATGCTATTATAGAATTAGTCCATACTTATCTATGTGGACCCATGAGAACAAAGAGTTACTATGGTGATAGATACTTCATTCTCTTTGTAGCTGATTACTCTAGAATGATGACAGTTATGTTCCTAAAAGAAAAATCAGAAGCATTAAAGATGTTTAAATGGTACAAAGCTATTGTAGAAAATCAAAGTGGTAAGGAATTGAAATTCTTAAGATTAGATAGAGGAGGGGAATTTATTTCTGATGAATTCACTAACTTTTGTAATGAGCATGGAATTAAAATATGGGTTTCTGCACCAAGAACACCACAGCAAAATGGGATTGTTGAAAGAAGAAACAGATCCATTGTTAATTTGTGCAAGAACACTGGTGATAGAAAAGGGCATCACACAAAATTTATGGAGGGAAGCTGTCAGTATTGCTGTCTACACATTAAACAGAGTTCAATTGAAGAAAGACACCAAAAAGACACCCTATGAGCTATGGTATGGATACACACCCAATGTAAGTTACTTCAAAAAAATTGGAAGTCAATGTTATATTTTAAAAGATGATAGAAATGGAAAGCTTGACTCTAAAAGTGAAGAAGAAATCTTTCTAGGGTATTCCACCAAAAGAAAGGCTTATAAATATCTTAACAAGTCCTCTAACAAGATAATTGAAAGTGCAAATGTCAGAATAGATGAATATGCAGAGAAAAATGCTGAGGAAAGAAAAAAAGAACCAGAAGACTACAAAAAATTTGTCTATAATGAAGAACCTGACACTCTACTTGAGAAACAGTGTTTCTCTCCTGAGCAACAGAATAATGCACCCGAGCATCAGGCTGCAAACACAAAAATCAATAAATTTCTCAAGATAATGAATTGAGAAATGGAGATCAGAATGAAGGTCAAAATGATGATCAGAATGATGAATAAAGAGCTGAACTGATACTTTCCAAGTATGTCAAAAGACACCATCCATAGAACCAGATCATAGGAGACAAGAAAGCTGGAATGAGAACAAGAAGTAAGTCACTGAACACTAGATGTTTAATTTGTGATTTTGAGCCTAAATCTGTTAATACAACACTTGAAAATCAAGAATGGGTTAGTGCTATGAATGAAGAAATAGAATAGATTGATAAGAACAAAACATGGACATTAGTAACTAGACCAGATGACAAGAATGTCATCGGTACCAAATGGATATTTAAAAATAAGTTGAATGAGAATGGAGAAGTCACAAGGAACAAAGCAAGGTTAGTATGCAAGGGGTATGCACAAGAAGAAGGTATTGACTATGGAGAAACCTTTGCACTCATTGCTAGACTAGGAGTAAGAATTTTACTTGCTTATGTTGCATTCAAAGGATTCAAGGTATACCAAATGGATGTCAAATTTGCATTCCTAAATAGAATACTAGAAGAAGAGGTATACATTGAACAACCAGAAGGGTTTGTTGATCCTAACAAAAGAAACATGGTTTGTAGACTACACAAACCCTTGTATGGATTAAAACAAGCACCGAGAGCATGGTATGAAAGAATTCACTCCTATCTCATAAGTATTGGATTTGTAAGAACAAGTGAAAATAGTAATCTGTATTTAAAATAAGATACTGATGATAACATTTTGATTGCTGAAATATTTGTTGATGATATCATAATTGGAGTTAATGATATGTTACGCAAATCATTTGCTAATGAAATGAGAAAAGAGTTTGAGATGTCAATGTTTGGGGAGATCAAATTCTTTCTTGGTCTACAGATTCTTCAACATGATGCAGGAATCTATATCACACAATCCAAATACATCAAGGAAGCACTGAAGATATTCAAGATGGAAGATTCCAAGCCATTTAGAACACCTATGGCAACCGAATGCAAGCTAAAAAGGGAAGACAAGTCAACTAAGGTAAATCAGACCCTATATAGATCTATGATTGGAAAAATCATGTATGTTGTTCATACTAGACCAGATATAGCACATGTAGTTGGAATAGTTACAATATTCTCTGCTAATCCCAAGGAATCACACATGACTTTTGTCAAAAGAATTATGAGATATCTAAAGAATACCGAGGCCTATGGCTTATTGCATAAAAGAGAAGGAAAATTTGAGCTTCAAGTCTATACATATGTTGATTGGGCTGGAAACTAAGATGATAAAAAGAGCACAATAGGAGGAGCATTCTTTATGGGTGATAGACTTGTCACATGGATCAGTAAGAAGCAAGGATGCATCTCACAATCTATTGCAGAAGAAAAATATGTGTCTACTGCTGCAAACTGCTCAAATATTGCATGGATCAAACAATTACTAGAAGGTATGAATATGAAAATTCTTGAACCAGTGATTATCTATTGTGATAATACAAGTGCAATTAACATTTCAAAGAACCCATTCATGCATGTTAAGACTAAGCATATTTCTATCAAGTATCATTACTTAAGAGAACAAGTGCAAGAGAAAGAGGTGATACTAGAATATGTTCAATCCAAGGAAAAATTAGCAGATATATTCACAAAGTCATTGAATAAAGATACATTTGAGTACCTGAGAAAGAGACTAGGGGTCTGACCCTTGTCTATTGGTCACTAAGTTGACTAGGAGGTTGCATCAGCCTATACACAATCAGAAAATCATTCATGTTGATGCAAGAAAAGAGATAGACTGCAAAGATACATCAATACACAGAAAAGTACTTATCTGCACCGAACACCAGAGTCATTGTATTATTGATGGAAAGGGAAATTCAAGGAATATATTATGAAAAGAAGAGATATAGTTTGGCATTTTTTTCAAAGGGAGAGATGACTTGAGATGACTTGAGAGAGATGTAACCTGTAAGGGATATAATATCCAAAGGGAGTGATGACTTAATATGAAATATCCATCATAATCATCCAAAGGGAGAGATTGTTGTCAAAGGAAAAAGAGATGATCAAGGAGAGGAATATTCAAAGGGAGAGAAAACATCAGAGAAAATATTCTACATCAAAGGGAGAGAAAGAATCAGAAGCTTCTACATCTATCCATTGAAGGGAATGAAGATTGAAGAAAGTACTCTGCAGGAAACAAATCTAAGCTAGAAGAGCTTACCGAGAGCCAGACATTTGTATTGTTTATAGAAAAATAAATTTGGTAAATTTTGATGAACTAGAATTGATATATTTCATAATGTATTAGTAGTAATGTAGTGTGTTTCCATCAATGCCAAAGGGAAAGATTGATGAACTATAACTGATTGAATATTTGAAGATGTTAAGTTGATGATCACTAAGCTATAGAAAGTTAATGCAAGACATTAAATTAGTTAATTTATTGTATTTTTATTGATGTCAACCTGATATAATCTGATTGGTTATATAAATAATGTCAAAGAATTCAAAGAACCAGAGAGATAAAGGTTATGCTATCAGTAATGCATAAAAGTTCAGTATACACTAAGTGACAACAAACAACGACAGACAGTGCACCCCGACAGATAGAGAACCCTGAGACAAAAGTCATAGTGATTTCTGAGAAAGAAACCCAAGAAAGCATCACCAAAAAGCATAACCACAGTGTTATTCGACAGACAGACAACCTTGATGGGCAGACAAGGACAACTGAAGTCAAGACTGAGCTAACAAGGATTTAAACACTGAAAAGAACTGAAGTTCAGAAATGAAAAAAGACTTAGCTAGCAGGAGCTAAAGAAGGATTTAACTGGTTGATAAATATTTTTTTCATCGACAAGTTAAAAGCCACATATAAGCTAGAGTTTTAAAGCAATTTTATTCCAATTGTCTAAGAGAAATCTGTGAGATAAAACTGAAGTAAATCTTTAAAGAAAGAAAGGCAAGAATTGTGGATCATGCCAAGAACAAGAAATTCAAGGACTTAGAAATGATGAAATTATGTCTATAAGAGAGACAAGCTAATTCATTATGAATTGGGGGAGTGAATAGAGAAGAGGAGGCTGAATAGAATACTGGTGAAGAAAGACTTCATACAGTCCTAATCAATCAAGCTGAAGAACAAAGCTAATATTTCTGCGGTCATCAAGCAAAAGAGAAGTACAGCATCACCGAGCAAAAAGAAGTGGAGCAAAGGTATTAAAGAGAAACATCGATCATAAAGGTATTATGAGCTTACAATAGATCTGAACATTTGCAAAGTATAGTTGTATTTATGAAAAGATCATGTACTATTTTAGTTTAACCATTGGATCAGAAAAGTCTCTTAACCGAGTAGGATCTAAACAAATCCTTTATATATTGAGATACATCCCAAGGAGTATCAAAAGGTTTATCATGAAGATAGCATAGTGAAATGACAGATATCAAGTGATAAACTATTAGTGATAAATCCTCTAACAAGGTCACACTTAACAGTGTGTTTGTAACCTTTAATAGGGTTGGCTCTTCACCGAGCTCACTTCAGAAGAGTGAAAATTTTGGGTTACTGGTCCCAAGTAGTTTTTCCCTTAACAGGGTTTCCACATTAAAAATACATGTGTAAAATATATTTATGAGTCATTGCTTTCATGTTTTTGTTTACACATTACTAAAATAGGATTGATTGGTAAACACTAAGTTATTTACTGTATTTCGGTAAATGCTAGACTATTATTTTGTAAACATTAAGAATAAGGTTTAACAGTGAACTCTGAGCAGCAATTATTTGTTAAGATTATTTCAAGGCATACATATTGTAGGATTAAAGATAACTAGAATGGAAATTCTAGCCACTACACCATCAAGGACCATTTCTTCCCTAACACATCTCCTATGGAAGGATAGCCAACTGAATAAATCTAGTGTTTCTTCTACTCCAATAGAAGCTTCAGCAGAAGAAAATAACACTAGGAGAAAGAAGAACATCCCCCATGCAGAAAAATGATATGTAAAGCTTTTGTAGAGCTATACCGTGGGCTAGGTTTCCTCAAGACTTACAATTTCACATTTCTTTGCTTTTGTTTTTCAAATTTGACATATTTTGTGATTTTCAGGGATCACCAATATTTGAATTTTTGTTTGTATCATCTAGCAATAAATCTAATTTGATTTTGGTTTTTGCTACAGATCATCAAACATGCTTGCCTTTGTCAAGATCTTGAAGAAATTTGATAAGGTACAGAACAACTTTTCCAGAAACTTATTTTACTTAAAAAATCTTTCTTGAATTCCTCATGGGAGAGCAATGGTGGAAATAAATCTAACCATTTACACTCTTATATATAGTATGTAGGCTTGGATTCTTCACACTTCCAACTTGGATTGTATGATGATCAAATATTCTTCGAAAACATCATTTTCTTTGTGCAAATATGGAAACCCATAATTAAATAATTAAGCTCATGTCAATATAATATTATAATGTGGTAAGAATGTTTCTATAATTTTTTATAGTCTCGGGTATTTTACATAAGATGATCACTAAGGATAATTTTGTGGAAAACATATGGTCCATCATTTTTCCATTATACCTAAGGCATAGGTGGACATGCAAGTTCCATTTTGTGTACAGGTTACAAGTAGAGGGCACTTAAAGTGCAGGGTGTTGAATCACTAGTACATTTGAGTCCTTTTTTGATGTCTATGCATCGTAATTCTGACACTACCCCGTCAGGCAAGCGACATAGACCAGTGTTGTAGTTTTGGTGTCAGAATCACTGATGGTTGTTATTTCCATCTTTATTATGATGATATTGACCGTCGCAATATGCATCGGCTACGATGGTTAATATGTCATCGTTACATATTATGAGTGTCACAATTACGACGGGTATGTGACGGATATGTTGTACAGATGACATCCAGTTTTCAGATTATTCTGACATTTGGACGTCACATGTAGTGCTTTGGCATCGGTCATTCTCTGGATACCATCACAATTGCGATAGTATACTATATACATACATATATATATATATATATATATATATATATATATATATTTCATGCATGGAGTGACCTTAAAACATTGAGCTTCTCTTTGTTTCAAGAAAATTTTAACGTTCTCTACTTAACAGGGCCAACCACATGAAGGTGGAAGCTCATATGGCCCCTCCTAGGAGCCTCTTATGACCCTTTATGAAAATTTAAGACCTCTAAGATGTATTCTTAGGGATCGTAAAGGGTCATAAAGGGTCATAAGGGGTCCTGGGACACAATAGTTGAGAAACATAAATGTAGGCATCATGGTCACAATTTTTTGGAGACACAACATAATTGAGTGGTATACCCAGACGATGAAACACAACCACTACTCCTCCAGTTCCAAGTTGACACTAAAGGATCCAAAAACCATAGATAAGGAATAAATTTAGAGAGTGGAGGAGGACCATAACAACCAAAATAATATAGGGACCCTGTATTATTTTGGTCATTACAGCCCTCCTCCGCTCTCTAAATTTATTCCTTATCTATGGTTTTTGGATCAAGCGGTGTCAACTTGGAACCGGAGGAGTAGTAGTTGTGTTGCATCGTCTAGGTATACCATTAAATTATGTTGTGTTTCCAAACAATTGTGACCATGACATCTACATTTATGTTTCTCATCTATTGTGATATCTACATTTATGTTTCTCAGTTGTCATGTTTATGTGCATGTTCTTTATATGTTTGGCTTCTCTCCCTCGCATCCAAAATAAGATTTTCCCACTCTAAATCGAGAATCCATGTGCAGCTGCGTAGAATATGCATGGATAACAAGTGGAGCCAAAAAAATACACCACGTTTACCTTTTTAAAAGCACAGAAATGAGATCAACACTAAAAGAATAAGTAAGTGGCTGCATTTATGTCTCTATGAACACCTAGTGAAACACTATTGTGACAGCATCATCCAAATAGTGCAACAGCAACACCAGATGTTGTTGTTCCATCTGGTGTTGCTATGGCATCATTTACAAATGATGCATCCATAGCAGTAACCCACCATGACCATCAACACAAGGCAGTCATAATCAAGCATAAGCAATGAAGGGGATATTATCAAGGTCAAATTTATATGGTGACAAGACTTTTTTTCTTTTTTTAGGCTGCAGGAATTGGGTATAGCACCCTTATAAATTGTAGTATGTTGGGTAAACTTTTTAACGTGACTGGTGACATTAGCATGACATGTCCTCCTGTACCACATGGGCTGGGGGGACACTAGACCTCATGACCTTGTACTTTACCACAGGAAGCTCTTGCCAATCAAGCTAGGCCGCCAGACCGGTGTCAAGAGACTCTCGTTAACCCCAATAACAAAGATTTAATACCTAAAGACATGAACCAAGATCCTAAAGATTTGAACTAATTTTGGATGTGAAATAAAACTTGGAAGGCACATAAAGTATTTTTTAGGTTTCAGAAGTTAGAAATTTAGGGAGAAATGAAGTAGTTAAAGCTTCTTTGCAAAACTGCCAATTTTA
The DNA here is from genome assembly GCA_018584345.1 of Thuja plicata. Taxonomy (NCBI): domain Eukaryota; kingdom Viridiplantae; phylum Streptophyta; class Pinopsida; order Cupressales; family Cupressaceae; genus Thuja; species Thuja plicata. Next base: position 220,597 of record MU227875.1, on the reverse strand, counting down.
GACAAGTGGCATTTCCAATTTTAGACAGTTTGTTGACTTTATTGAATTTGCATATATCCATGTACAGTTGCAACACAGAGATTTGAGGTTTAGACTAAATAAGACCTCTGTAATTATTTAGTTTATTATATAATGCATGTACCTCCATTTGAAGGCAAACTCTGCAGAACATTAGACCCATACCAAGACATAAACAAACTATTTGTAAGTGGTAGGGACGACAGCTGCAAGCAGCTCTTGTTGCTTTTGTTTTAATAAGCCTCAAACTAATCTTATTTTGTATGTCTAAGATTTTATAAACTTCTCATGTAATTATATATGCACTTCAAATATTAAACAAAAAGTTTTCATTATTTTTCTTTTTTTTTATCGGTAACAATGATATTTATTAATATTCAAAGGGAAGTTACTGTTATACACTGAATTTGCGCCTCTGATCTCAAGCTCTCTTGGTCTTGATAATCCAGTATAACATGGGAATCATCTCAAGGTTGTGGGACCTTATGCTAACCGAGATGAGACCTCAAGATTCTAGGCTGGTTCCTCTTGGATAATCACCTTAATTTGCTTCTTAACAGGAAAGTAAATCTTTTGAGGGAAAGGGATAGAAGGATTGCATGAAAGGGAAATGACTGAAAGAAAACTACCTACTAGGTGATGCACCGAAATCAGGGCTTGGATCTCAGTATAGAGGAATGAAACTAACAGAGGAAACAGGTCTAACAAGTCACAACTCACTAGATAGGCTTGCATAAGTATTTCATAGGAAGGCCTAAACATAAGACTCGACCTATGACCTGCAAACAAACATCCGTTTCTGCAACCAGGTGTGGGAATGAGACAAGACTGCTAGGGGCTGAATTATACCCACAAGACATCTAAATCAGATCAAACACAGTAACACACAGAATTGCAGAAAATGAGAGGAACTAGGAACCCCAATGTCCATTAATAACATTCATAAGCCTTGATCCAATAAGAGATAATACAAACCAGGAAGC
>MU227875.1:196904-214740 GCA_018584345.1 Thuja plicata | reverse complement strand
ACATCTAAATCAGATCAAACACAGTAACACACAGAATTGCAGAAAATGAGAGGAACTAGGAACCCCAATGTCCATTAATAACATTCATAAGCCTTGATCCAATAAGAGATAATACAAACCAGGAAGCATAGGGATATGAAGAATTATCACAAAGTACTTCCAGAATGTTTGTATGATCAATGAGAGAATTACAAAATGTAAAAGCCAGAGGGCAGAAAGAATGCCACAGATAACTCCAAGAGAGAACAAAATTCTCTTTACAAAATGCCAAAATCTGAGCACTAAGGCTCTAAAAAAAACTTTTATACTCCCATGCACGCAGGCAGGAGTCTCAGAACCTAACTAGGGTTACAGATTTACAATAGAATAATTGACCCTAGTACAAAATCTAATCTGGCCATAAATATGCACCAAGGTAAATCGATCAGATTAGATTTCCTATCTTGTGCCCATCCCTGTACTGGATCATCCCCGTAGACAAGCAACTCAGGTCCATCAGTTATATTCAGCAACTAAGTCTCTACCATGAATGCTCACCAACTGATCATGACCTCCCAGGACAAGAAGTGACCCTTGACGGCCGCCGCTCAAATTCTCATTAATGAGCCATTGATCATGACCACGTCCTTTTGCCAACTGCACCTGGAGAGCAATAACTTCGTGATTGGGCTCTGCATCTTTTTCCACGCTTTGAATCTTCCGTTTCTCTTCCGACGTCGAACAAATCTTAATCAAAGGATCAACAGACTCCCTGTGCATGGTCTCTCTGTAATTAGATCCTTCTGATCAGCCCTGGAACACGAGCACGAAGGAACCATGGCTGCCGAGCACTCTCCCCTGTCAAACTTGCCGCCAAAAATTCAAATTCAAAGTCCAGCGATAACGTGACCAACGGCTAGTCTCTTTGTCGCGAGCATCAGACCTTAACCATGGTAAATTCTCATGACCTGGCGACAAAGCACTTTTTTACCTCTGTTTAACTCGAGCCATATCTAGCGACATCCCGACTGTGTGAAATCGAAGTCGCGAGGCATTTTTCTTAACTCACCTTTCTTCTAGCGACCCAGCGCCTAACTGTCATCTTCAACTGTCACGGCTTGTCGCCTGATCGCCAGATGTAACCTTTCTGTTCTGAGACTACGCGACAAAGCCTAGTCGCCAAGTCGGGGAATCCCTCTTATTAGTCAGCATGTGCCCTTTGACTTTTCTTAACATTTTTTATGTGTCCTTCAATCTTTCTAGTGACATCCCGACTGACCCTTGTCGCTAAATCGGGAGTACTTTCTCTGTAGGGCACTTTGATCACCAGACTTAGCGACCACCGTTGGATCTTCTGAGCTTTGCATTGGACAGCTGTCGCCTGGTCGCAATAAAACTGAGGATGCCCTTAAATGTGCCGCGATCCCGCGACGAGCAGCGATCTCTTCATTAATCGCACAGTTGCGAGCCATTTCTTCTTTCATTTGATTGCTCGGCGACTGCGCGACGAGGCCTTTTCTTTTACCAATCGCTCAGTCACGAGCTGATCTCTAACGTCCTTAAAACATCGGCGATTGAGCGACAAGCACTTGTTTTCTTCTTGTCGCGTACTCGCGAGCACTTTTCCATTTACTCAATTTGATCAGCGACTGCGCTATGAGTTCCTCTTTGCTTATCGCATACTCGCGACTGATATCATCTTCATCTCTTCTACTCGGCGAGTGCGCGATGACATTATCCTCCGGCTCGTCGCACAGTCGAAAATGGATGGGACCTGGGCAAGAATAGATCGCGATTGCGCGACGACCGCGATTGGCAGCTTGTCGCGCACTCGCGCAACTTAATAACTTGAAACAAATTTCACTGCGATCAAGCGACCAAAGACTTGGGACCCACCCTCCACCAAGGCTTATGACATATCTGGCGATCAAGCGACCAAAGACTTGTAGCCAAGTCGGAAGACATCTGGGGAATATTCCAAAAGATCACTAGACTACACGACAAAGCAAAAAGCAAAGTCGGGAGATAAAACAGGAATATTCTCTGAGGCAAAGCGATCAAGCGACTGAAAATAGGCACATGCTCTAAGTGATTGGAAAAAGGTAACGATGAAATAGAAGACATGGCCCAGGGTTTCAAGATATGTCGTTTAACACTTGATTGCTAGGGTTTTCTAGGGTTTAGAGCAAAGTGCACCAGGGTGGAAAAAATGGGCAACAGTTACATAATGGCGTCAACATTTATTTTGCAAAAAATATTAACACAAAGAACTAACTCCTATCAAAGCCTATATCTCAATCACTAGCCCTATATCATCTTACTATGAATAATAAACCCACATCATACCCAGGGAGCATAATGCTCAACCTTTTTACATGTCCATATTATATTAAACCCTAGTAAAATATCTATCTTTAAACATACTCATCACAATGCCAAAAGAAGGCTTTAAGCCTCGGTCCATACCTTCATCATAACTATTGTTGTCTTGATCTACGAGCATCCTTTTCAAGCATTAATAGCAGTTTCTCTACCTCTGCATCAATCCAAAAAAATAACTGTCTACCCGGGCATTCAAAACATAGATCTAGGTCTGCTCTAGGAATTTAGTAAGTTCATCTCCCTTATCGCCCATATCCAAAAAATAGGCATCCTTACAGACATAACCCATCATCCATAATTCATCATAGAAGACAACATTGTTGCGGAAGAAGACAAATTTTCAAAAAACTTACAACATTACCATTTCTTCACAAGCCAAAGCGGGACATTGGCCTTCAGCACATTCTTTTCAAACATGGTATTTTCATATTCTAAAACAACCTTCTCTAGGATAGCCCACGCCCTAGCTCTCTCTGCCCGGAAGCCACCTTTATCCACTTTTCCCCACCATATGAGAAAAGGAACACACCCATACACTCGGGCTTCATCCTCATCTTTGAAGCATTCAAATATATCAGAACCAATCCCCGGGATGGCCCACTCTAAGATTGAATCCATTTCCAGCAACATATTCTCTTCGAACAGACATTTAACCATCCTTTTTACCTCTCTAGTGTATATCCCAATTTTGAGCCCCCAATCCATGACCATGGAGATAATGTCTAAATTCACCCTCCATTTTCCTTTCCTCTTCATGAAAAAAGGCCCCAAAACCTCGCAAACAACTTCAATCACCACTTCTTCCTTTATTTTGATCAGACCTATCAGCCTTTCAATTCTCACAGGGCCCTTGAAAGCCTTCTGTTGTTTGAGCATGTTTATCAAGAAAGTCACTTCCATCTTTAGAAATTCCGAAGCAACAATGAAAAGACAAAGAGAGAAAGCCTTCTGATTAAAACTTTGAACTTACACTTACACTTGCCTTGAAGCACGCACTTTCCTCAAACCACTTTGCGAGATGATGGCAACTTTAATAGCCACCAAGCCATAATTTCCTCATTAATAGAAGGATAGTAGAGGCTAGGTTGTTGTCATTCTTCACACATGTGGCTATTACTAACAAAAATCTTTGGCAACCAAAACAAAAAAGTCAATAAAGAGAAAAAAACTATGGGGCTAAAAGGTTTTCTTTAAAAGTGTAGCGATATTCTTTTCCATCATTATAGAAACAATAAAATCAAATTAATAGATATTCTCTAGTTGCACCAACCTTAAGTCTTCCAATCTTATTTCATTTAAATTATTAAAGGCGAGAGCCCATTTTGAAAGAATACATGCTTCCATATTGCCAGCTCTCTTCACATGACTGATCTTAAAATCTTCAAATAGAGAGAGTAAATCTATAATAACTTGAATTAAACCTTGAAGATGCCAAGCCTCAGAAGCGCCTTTTTTTATAGCCTGAATAATAATTTGTGAGTATCCCTCTAGGTGCACTTTCCTCAAATTGAGTTTTAAACCGACATTCAGTGCCAAGATAGTCGCCTTTGCTTCAGCCACATTATTAGTGTCATCTTTAAGATTTTGAGCTACATAGGCCATTGTATTGTCAAGCCAGTCTCTAACTATCATACAAGCCTCGGAAGGCCCAGGATTCCCCTTAGCAGCCCCATAAAAATTTACCTTAAACCAACCCCACTCGGGTTTCTCCTATACAATCTTAGTCACACTACATTGAGAGTTCCTAGCCACCTTTCCTAAGTTCCTAAACCAAATCTTAGTAGAAGGCCATTCATCTTGTATGTGCTTATCTTCAGATGTGTAGGGGGTAGAGGGATTGAGGGAGAAATTTGCCGCCCCCAAAACCCCTTCAATTGAACAATTAATTCTGACTTTAATCCTTTCCAAAGGCTCTACCTTGTCGTAACAAATTCTTCGATTCTGCTCCTTCCACAATTCCCATAAAACAATACAAGGAATGATTTTCCAAACCTTTGATAAAACTAATTTTCTCTATGCTAAAGGCCATCCCATAAAGAGCTCCTTAATATTATTTTTTAGAGGTCCTAACCAACCTAACTTCATCTTCAACATGTCCCAACAAGCACTAGCAAATTCACATTGCATAAGCAAGTGATTGACATCCTCCACAGCTTTATCATATAAGACACATTTAGTGGGTCCAATAAAACCATATTTTTTCCTGCCTTCTCCAATCAATATTCTTCCATGAATAGCCAACCAAGAAAAGGATCATTCTTTAGGAAGACACTCTTTTCCCCAACATAACTTCGTTGGCCAATCTGAGAGCACATTGGAGTTTTCCAAAAGCCTATAACCAAGATTTACCAAGTAATGCCCACTCTTTGTAGCACACCAAATAAGAGTATCATTTTTATTAGTAATAACAACCTCCCTGTTGTGAAATAGGGCCTTCATTTGCATTGTCTGAAGATTATTGATTCCTAACTGCCTCACATCCTTCCATCCTCATTGGTGTCCCTAAGGGGTTGGCTTCAACTCCATATAATCTACAACCTTATCACCTCATCCTTCTAACAATAACAACATCAAATCCTGGTATTCAACATTGTCTCTAACCACGGGATATCCATTCCATGAATCCTTCCAAAAGGAATCCATTCTCCTGTTATCAACCTACCAAGTCAAGTGATTAGTAATAACCTTTCTACAATCAATGATAAAATTCCACATTGCAGAGCCTTTAGGAGGGTCACTAATAGTGAGAATCTTATTTGGCTCATCTATGTCCAAATATTTATCCCTAAGGATCTTTTCCCAAAGCATATTTGGATTAGAATAAATGCTCCACACTATTAGCACCTAAAGCGAAATTCATCAAATGCCAATTTTTTACACTAGCTCCACCACAAACTTTTGCCTTGCATATTTGCTCCCATATAAGAAGAGGGATTTTGTCATCATTATTAGCACCATTCCAAAACAAATTCCCATCTGTTTCTCCAGGAAGCTAATAACTTTCTTAGGACATTTAAGACAATTCATAGAAAACATTAGGATGGCAAAGACCACAGATTGGAGCATTAAAATCCTCCCCGCCAAAGATAAACATTTGCTTTTCCATTCTTCTAGACACTTGATGCAGCTATTCATAAGATCTTTCCATAAACTTGACCTACAAGCCCCGCCAAACAATGGAGTTCCAAGATACTTACTTCGCAGCCTTCTCATTCTCATGCCTAAAATACTACAAATTTGACTGTTTCTCTACACAAGTATTAAAGAAGAAAACCTCAAACTTATTCCAATTAATATTTTGTCCCGAAGCTACACTGTAAGAGTCAAATGTAGATTTGATCACTCTTGCTTCCCTAACTATGGCATCCCCCATAAGGTAGGTGTCATCCACAAACTATAGGTGAGATGAAGGATCTGTTACCACCTGGATTTGGTCTGCTCTGACTATAGACCTTATTTGCCCTAAGTGTGATCATACCCCCAATTATGTCACGACAATATTAAATTGACATAATTCATTTTAAATCAGATTTAATGTCCTAGGTGATTTGTATCACTAAATTATATTAACTACTTCAGCCATACAATTCAAAACAATTCAAACCAATTAAATCAAATCAAATCAAATTCAAACATGGCTATATTATTTAATCATAAGGAAGTTAAATGAACCTCAATATGTCTCATCACTTGCAAATGAACCCATTCCCCTAGCCTAATTAATTTAATTAAATTGTCTATAGTCCTATTGATTATTAAAAGGATTAATTGTTTAAATAGTTAATATTCCTATTTTTGAATGAATTAAATAAGTTTAATTCATTTCATTAAAATTCCTCTAAACCCCTAACCTAACCCACTTCAACCACTTTGACTCTAGGTTTGAACCTATCCAAACCCATTCACCCTTGCTAATCTAATTCTAATCCTAATTCTATCCTAACCCACCTCCTAATGTTGTCACATTCCATTAAGGAATGATTAAGGACTCAACCCACTTGAGAAAGTCAAGGAATCTCAAGATTCCTTTCCTCAAGTCCACCTTCTCAAGCTTGACTTGTACCGCTCTCCATGCCTCTTAAGTGCTTCCACTTAATGCATATGACCTCTCCATGCCTCTTAAATGCTTGCATTTAATGCATCTTCCTCAAGCCCATCCCTCATTAATGCCCAAGTCATTAATGCCTCTTAGACCACATTAATGAGTTTTACAACTCCATTAATGCACCTTGTCCCCCCTCTCTCTCCTAATTCTTCTATAAATAGAATGGGTTTTTTAGCACAAATAAGCCTTCATCTCATATTGAAAACGCATTGTTATTCTGTTAGAATAAACATATATTCATATTCCATTTAAATTTTCATGTTTAGGCATTGTTATTATGTTCATTTTTAGAGCTAGAATGCATGCTTAATGGTTAAATAGCTTGTTTTAACTCAAATCTTTTATGCTAAGTCGTATATGTCACTGATAGTAGCATAATCTAAGGGCTATTATGTTATTTATCATACTCTTCTTAGTTAGAAAGCAATATGTCAATTTTAGTGGATTTATATGCTCATCTAACCCCTTTTTACTAATGCAATGATCTATTGAAGTTTTGTGTCGTAGGTAACAGGTGCACATTTTAACACACATTTCTGGCACCCACCGTGGGGCTTGATTCTGGATCTGGCCTTGTTTTAACCACATTTTTCACCTATTTACCTTCCCAGTTTTCAGGTCTAGAGTCACATCTGGTAGCACAGGATCGCATCTGGAATACGCCCTCGTACAGCAGAAATTGAGGCTCGCATCTGGGTTTTCCTGGATCATTTTTGGTTTAGGATCGCATCTGGAGAACATTCAGTTGCATCTGGTGACTAAGGATTGCATCCGGTATATGGTATCGCATCTGTTATTTTAGGCTCACATCTAGTTAAATAAATTGCATACTTCATTGCCTAACCCTAACATCTTAACCATTTGTGTTTTTGACATTTTCACAGCCTAACTAGTGTTTTGCAGGTTGTTATCAAAGGTTTTTTGTGGGAGCTAAACAAAGGATACTAACTTAGTTTTTCAGGTTGCCAAACCCCCTTCTTGACCTCTATTTACTTGCTTTTCACACTAAACACATTTTCTAATCTTCTACTAAACTGACTAGAGGACTATGCTCTTTTCCTTTTCCGAAAAATCAGAAACTCACACATCAGTTTATGAGTTGAAAGGAATTTGGAGGTAACCGAACCACGCAATCAAAACTAAATTTATTTTTGGATAGTAATTGAACAACTCAAAGCACTAAATTTGAGGTTCAAAGAACAAGTTCAAACGTATAATTTCTTTTGGAATCAGAAATTGAACAACACAAATCGCTAAATCTTGTGGTTCAAAGAATAAGTTCAATCATTTAATTCATTTTGGGAATCAGAAATTGAACAAGATACTCATCTAAATGTGGGGATTAATTGAACAAGCAAACTTTACTTTTCAAGCATTATGTTTTCTTTAAGTAGAAACATTTTAAAATCGATCACAACATTGCTTGAGGGAACAAACTGCTTGCTTGACTTTGTTTTGGCAGAAAATGGCATGGATTAGGAGAGTATGCTCTTCTTCTTCGGAAGAATCAGAAATCTAGACGTCCTACACTCACCAATCCTTTGTAAGATTATTTAACAGTAGAGGGCCTTCCGGTTGAGGAAAAACTCTCCTAGGAACGACCCAACTGAGGACAGGTTTTACTCCAACCCTTCCAAGTCACTATAAATAATTGCTTCCTCGTAGGCTAAAGCCTCGGAAGATGGAGCTAGTTTTGTTCATAGAATTCTGACATCATTCTTTGAACATGCTTGGGTATGTGTAGAGCGGAGCCGCTCGAATCTTTCTTGCGAGACTACACATATTCAGGTACTCATAGGGCTATACGCCTCAATTTTCCCTTGTGCAATTCTATGGGGGACGGTTTCGAATGGATTTCCCAATCATAAACAACACTTGAACTGAAATAACTCTAGATTCATCCCTGAAAGGGTGATAATCCTTGTGCAAGGCAAAAAGTAATTTCCCCAAGACACTTGTCATATCGTACCCTCACTTGCATTTGGAGTCGGCTAATACAGCATCATGACTAGATCCATTGCATGCTTGGTGATGGCTATATTCTGATTAGCATTTGAGTGTGTGCCTAAGTCAATTAGCAAGGATTTTCATCCTCCACCTAGAAAATAGGGATAAGATGTGTGTCTGTTTCACCCTCTTAACAATGCAACAATGCTTGACATGACTGAAAGATCACTAAAAAGATAACATTTTCAAACAAGAAACAAATTTCAATCCCTGATCTACATGTGTTTTTCACTCACCAGCAAGTCTCCGAGCACGATCACGGATCAGACAAACTTCACACACTTCAAAAATGAATTTTTCAAAACTGTCCAAATCTGACTGAGACATCAGAGAGTCACATCCCAGATTTCCTGGATCATTTTTGGTATCCTAGCTTGCATCTAGTATCCTAGCTCACATTTGGTCAACACATCATCACATTGAGGGTTCCAGCTCGCAACTAGGGTCATCGGTAGCTCGTATCTCGTATTTCTAAGCTCGCATCTAGGAGCTCGTATCTAGAATAGTGGGCATTTGCAGAATAGTTTCTCAGGAAAACCCAAGTTATTTGGATACCCTTTTGGCTCTTTAGTCTATCCTTACTTTCTTTTCTGGTCTCCCTGTTGCTGTGTCGAACACTTTTTCAAGTGTCCATCTTGCATGTCCTGTCAGTTCCTCACGATCAGTCTCAATACGTGTGGTCTATTCACATCTTAAAAACAACTTGGTTCCCAGCTCACTATCAGGGCATTCTAACCCTCTAACATTGGAATCATTTACTTCCACCAAAACTCAAACGATACTTCCAATTAGACACACTCACTTGAATGATTCAAGATACTACCTGACATTATTAGAAAACATTGACGAAAGTTGAGATACAACTTTATGGTTAACACAAGATGCAACAAGTACACATCTAAAGGATCGAAACTACCTCCTAAATCACCCCACTTTCAAGGGGAAACATCTTGTAGTTCCCTACTTGATCTAGACTCTCCACAAATGGATAGAGACACTCGCGGATGGAGTGAGGCTTTTGACGAATATGACAATAATAAGAACCAAAATCATGAAGATACCGATGAAGATGAGGAACCCACATTTGACCATCCTATATTTGAATCAGGCAGTGAGAATGACATCACTGAAGAAGAGTACAACAAACTAAAATAGAGCAAGAGGTTCCACAAAATAATGGAAAAGATGGTTGATGAGGATAAAGAGAAATATTTTCTCCATTGGCGTCAAGTTACCCAAGGACTATGATGTGGAACAACTAAGAGAAAAATAGGTACCAACTCCTATATCTATTCTTTGCAAGCAGCTAACATTAATGCAAACGGAGCTTACAAATCTCAAGCAGGAGAAACCTAAACCTAAATCACCATACTCTTTGAACTCCATTTGTCTATTCCCCTTTGACAAGATTATTACTATGGTTTTGTTTCCTCCTAATACGGCAAGACCCAAGTATGACAAGTATACAGGAGAAGCTGACCCACACCACCATGTAAGAGAATTATGTGTTCTGAGCATAGAATACATGCATGAACCTACCTACCTCATGCAACCCTTTCTAGGAAGTCTAGGAGGTAATGCCATGGAATGGTTCTCAAAACTGAACCCTAAAGTCAAGACTTTTGAGGAGCTAATTTAATGATTCATCCAGCATTACTCCTATAACATACAGCATGATGTAACCATGATGGATCTATGTAACACTAAAAAAAAGACTAGTGAATCATTTACCCACTTCCTACAAAGATGGAGGAAGATCTTTGCATGATATTCAAGATCCATTCCTGAATCTAAGAAAATGGAAATCTTCGTTAATAACTTGGTGCCTAAATTGAACTACACATTACAAATACAAGACTCACCAAGCTTCGACCAAATGATTAAGAATGCCCTCTATATTGAAGAAGTCATGGTCAAAAAGGGGGAGATCGCCCTTCGAAACGAAAACAAATCTAACAACTCCAACTCCAAACCCTAATGGTGGAAGAAAAAAAATAACATTGTCAATGACGGAGTATTTGACACCTCTAACATCAATCCTAAACCTAAGGTGTTCAATCTGACTAACAGCATGCAGGCAAGCAAAGATGCCAAGGTCACAACCCCCATACCCAAAACAAACAATGATAGTGGCAAAGGACGGTCATGGACTTCAAAACCTCAAAGAACATTCACTCCTTTGGGAGAGCCCCTCTAGATTGTTTTGAAGACTCTATTAAACAACAAGGTCTCACAATTCCTGATTCAAAACCATGGGAACTAGCGGTCAAACCAAGGTGGTGGGATGACAATTCCTACTGTGTCTTTCACAAGAACAAGGGACACAAAACTAACAATTCCCTTAAGCTTAAACATGTTATTTAGGACCTCATTGAAGGAGGAAAGATCAAAGTGGATGGACACACTACCAACGAAGACCATACAACATTTAACAAACCCTTCCCTAATTACGAGAAAGGGGAAGCATCTAAAGGAAAAGGTAATGAAATTGACTACACCTACTCCAATAATGACAATGTGATCAACATGCTTGACATTAAAACTGAATCCATCAATGTGATCACAATGAAAGGTGGTAAAGACACCTCTTTTCAAAAAAATATAGTGACAAAAAGCCAAGCGCAGGTCACGATCAAAGGACCCAATTCCTCTTCAAAACCAGCATCAATGTCCAAGGTTCCCATCATTACTATCCTTAAACCAGCAGGAAAACACATGGTTACTATTCATGGAGAAAAGTATGACTTGGTGGACCAATTGCAACGAACCTCTACCAAAATTTCCATCTTTGAGTTGCTCAATATATCCACAATGCATAGGGAAATCCTAGAACAAGCTCTACATGTTGCTAACGTACCAAAGAATATTGATATAGACAAATTGGACATGACTCCATCACTGACAGAATTACCAATATCACCAAGATCCTATGGAAGACCCTCCTCATCTTTCACACCTACTACATCTAAAGAGCCTAAAGTTCACAAAGCAACTGGCATGGTAAAAGCATCCACATCTTCTTTAGATAACAAAGAAGAACAGGCAGTCTTGGACTAGCTTTACAAAGGAGAACCAAAGGAAGCTGAGGTGAAACATGTAGAAATATCCCCCGAACAGTATGGTAAAGGATACGACCTCCTAAAATAGATGGGATACAAAGGAAAAGGACCTCTACATGAAACAAGAAGAGGACTTATTGAACCTATGCACATGGAATTCAGGAATACCAGAGACAAAATAGGATTGGGTTTTAACAATGAATCTGACAAACCTACTTCAAGAGACAGCCGAGTCTCTGACAAAGGGAGTGATGAACATGTCGTGGGAGGATATCAAGTTTCTTAGTCAAAATTTGAAAAAACAAAAGAAAAAGAGGACTGATGGTGAAAACCACATTGTGGCAGTATCAGATCCTAAAATAGTAAAAAGAAAAGACACATTTGATGGTGAAAACCTCCTAGAGGTGCCAAAAGATGGGATTCTTGATATCCTCCCCAAGCACTTTTAGGAAAGGTCTTCAGTACTGATAGAACCAAGAGAACCAGTAAACTTGGGCACAACTGAGAATCCTCAAATAGTACACCTAGCCCAATCTTTGTCAGAAGAAGAAAAGGTATAGTTCACTAAATTCCTAAAGGAGAAGAAGATCAACTTTGCATGGTCTTAGACCAATATGCCTGGACTGGATCATGAATTTATCATGCACCATCTATCTATAGCTCCTGGGGTTAAACCCGTGAAACAAAAACTTAGAAAGATGCATCCTCATGTTGCATTACTAGTAAAAGTGAAGCTAGAGAAATTATTGAAGGCTGGATTTATTAGAGTCATTGCCTACGCCAGATGGATCTCTAATGTAGTCCCAGTATCTAAATCAGATAAATCTATCAGGATCTGTACGAACTTCAAAGACTTAAACAAGGCATGTCCCGAGGATGATTTTCTGCTACCTAATATTGATATGATCATAGACCTCACAGCAGGCTACCAAATGTAATCATTAATGGATGGTTTCTCAGGCTATAATCAAATAAAAATTGCTCCTGGGGATCAAAAGAAAACTGCATTTACATGTGCATGGGGCACCTTTTGCTAGAATGTCATGCCATTTGGGCTAAAAAATGTCGGCGCAACATATCAAAGAGAAACGACCACTATATTCCATGACATGATGCATAAAAACATGGAGGATTACGTGGATGACACCTTAGCTAAATCCAAAGAAAGGAGTACACATATTAATGACTTAAGAAAAAAATTGGATCATATGGAGCAATTTCAACTCAGGCTCAATCCCAAGAAATGTGTCTTTGGGGTCCAATCAGGAAAGCTCCTAGAGTTTATTGTTTCAGCAAAAGGACTTGAGGTAGACCCTGAAAAAGTCAAAGCTATTCTAGAGATGGCTCCTCCACGCAACATCAGTCAAATGAGGACACTACAAGGGAGACTCCAGTCAATCAGGAGGTTCATGTCACAACTTGCTGACAGGGCACAACCCTTTACCAAATTACTACACAAGGGGGTCACTTTCAAATGGGATGAACACTGTGAAGCCAACTTCAGAGAATTAAGAGGATACCTAGATACTCCTCCTATTCTTATGGCACCCATTCATGGAAAGCCATTACTCTTGTATATTTCAGCTACATCACTAGGAGTATTGCTGGCACAAGAGGATGAAACTAAGAAAGAAAGAGCTATCTACTACATCAGTAGAACACTAGTCACCTATGAGCTCAATTACAGCATTATTGAGAAAGCATGCTTAGCAGTCATCTTTGCATCACAAAAATTAAGACACTACATTCTGTCACATACAGTCAGACTCATTGCAAAGATTGATCCTCTGAAATACCTTTTAAGCAGAACAGCACTAACCGGTCGATTGGCAAAATGGGTCCTAATTTTGAGCGAGTTTGACATTGAGTACGTAGAAAGGAGAGCTATTAAAGGATAGGTTCTCGCAGATCAACTAGCTGATTCACCACTCCAAGATGATGAACCCTTAAGGATTTAATTCCCTGATGAAACAATCATGCATATAACTAAGTATCCATGGAAGATTTACTTTGACAGTTCTTTCACGCAACAAGGCTCTGGAGCAGGGGTTCTGTTCATAACTCCTCAAGGCTACAAGATACCAAAGTCTTATAAATTGACGTTTCCATGCACAAACAACATTTCTGAATATGAAGCATTGGTAAACGGTCTTAAGCTTGCTATGGAGTGGAAGATTATAGAGTTATGTGTATATGGTGACTCCCAGCTCATCATCAATCAGGTCAATGGATATTATCAGACGAAAGATGAAAATTTGATGCCCTACAAGAAACTAGTAGATGACCTCAAGAAGTATTTCATCTTCATCACATTCCAGCAGATACCAAGATCAGAGAATAAGTTTGTAGATGCTATGGCTACATTGGCGTCCATGTTACAACTGGAGGAACATTAATTCCGCTATGACTTCTTGGTGGAAGAACTATCCTATCCCACCTTTGATACCCCTGAATACCAAGTAATTTATGCTTTGAACACCCTAGACCAATCTCAGTATACTAAGATCATTGCTTACCTAACTGACCAAATTATTCCCAATGATCTATCCTGAAATGAGAAAAGAGCCTTGATTAGGACAGCATCGTGTTATGTCCTCATAACTAATAACCTATATCGACAAGGTCTTGACGTTACGCTTCTTAGATGTTTAGAACTCGAAGAGTCAGATCGCGCGTTAAAAGAAGTCCATGAAGGTGTATGTGGATCACACTCAAACGGCTTTCCATTGGCTAAGAAACTGCTCAGAGTAGGCCATTACTGGCCTACCATGGAAAAAGATGCTATTCAATTTTTAAAAACATGCCTCAAATGCCAAACACATGGAAATCTTATCCATGCTCCTACCAGAGAACTTATACCTTTTATTACACATTGGCCATTTCAGCAATGGGCCTTTAACTTGGTTGGACAAATATATCCCAATTCTTCAAATGGACACAAGTTCATCATTACGGACACTGAGTATTTTATGAAGTGGGTCAAGGTCGTGCCGCTAATCAAAGCCACTGGAAAACAGGTGGCTATGTTCATTTTGAACTACATTATCTGTAGATATGGGATACCCTCTTCAATTGTAACAGATAATGGGGGCCAATTCTAAAACCAAGACATTGATGACCTTTGTGAACAGTTTCACATTACTCAACATTGCTCCTCAATCTATTATCCTCAAGGTAATGGGTAGGCTGAGGCATCTAACAAGAATATTTTCAAGATTCTACACAGAACTGTGAGCAAGTCTGGCCGAGACTGGCATTTACAACTGAATCCAGCACTATGGGCTTACAGAACAAGCATCAGAACACCAATAGGAGCCACACCATTTGCTCTAGTCTATGGCGCTGAGATAGTACTACCTATTGAGGTTGAAATCCCATCTTTGCGGACATCTTTACAAGGTCTTGTTACTGATGAGCAATACCGCATAGATACAGTGAATTATTTAGACCTACTTGATGAGAGCAGACAACAAGTGTTTAATCATCTGAAAGTGTACCAAGCACGAATGTCCAAAGGATACAACAAAAAGGTCAAGCCACGACAGTTTGAAGTGGGGGATCTCGTCCTAAACGAGAATCCTAAGAACCAGCCTAACAAAGAACAGAAAGGAAAATTTGAACCTAATTGGCTAGGACCTTATGTTATCACCGCTACTTTTGGGACATGAGCTTATCAACTGGCTACACCTGAGGGAGATGTTCTCCTAGATCCTATCAATACTCTACATTTGAAGTGATTCTATGCTTAATGTTTGGCTAGCAGAGTCTGTACAGTGAAATAGTTCTCAAAAAATACCAAAAACATTCAGAAAATTAATCCTGAAGAAATCCAAAAACAGTGGAAAAAGTCTTGAAGAAAGGTATCCTTGGTGAAAACCTGGCAAACAGGCACCTTGATACTACAAAAACATTCAAAAAAGCAAACATAGCAAAAAAATGAAAAAGAGAACAGTGCCTTGATGAGAACCTAGTAAAATAGGCATCCTGGTAGCAAAAAGAAAAAGATCTTGCCAAGTGGTGAAAACCTGGCAATCAGGCGTCACTTGTGTTTTGCGCTCCATCTATCAATACATTGTCGATATTGAGCCTTCACGATTACACCTATGCTAACAGTTGACTTTGTTTCCTTATGAAATCTTATCCTTGCTTGGGATTTGTCTGTATTTTTGTCTTAGGATCAAGTCATTTCGCACTGGGGGCATCTTTTCCAGTTTAATAGGTTGCGTCTACTAGGTCATCATAGGATGGTTTGTCTTGAGACACAATGTTTCTCGATATTTTCACCAAACTTTCACTTTCACAAAACAAGGATGATACAAACAATTGCACAAACATTGCACTAATGGTGTTCCTAAGACCTAGATTGGACGGCGAATAGGAATGATAATGTACACAGACATTGGAAACATATTGCTTGAAATCTGACTTTTTGATTAATGAATCCATACTGTGCTTGAAAAATGAATCAATAGTATTTTTTGATACTACTTAAACACAGTTTGACCATGGTTTGATCGTGACTCTTTTATGCACTGATGATGTTTTAACTAGGGGTATTTAAGCAGATATGAATTTTATTTGATTGATTCTCAATTGATGGTTGTTATGTCTTCCAAGTTACTCCATGACATCTGCGCAAAGACAAAGAGTCACAAGGACAGGGGGCACAATGTTTTCTTGGTTTTTTTCATATGGGGAATGTTCCAAATGATCCTATAAAGTTCACCTAACTTGGATGTTTATGGTAAGAGCTGCCAACATGAGTGGATAGCCGCATATATCTCGATCTTTGTTATGTGTGAACTGCGGTGAGGTTGACACAATCTCCTTGTCTATTTTCTAAATTCAGATTCTCACTAAATTATATGAAGCATAATGTACCCAAGGATATGAATTTTCAAGGTCATTGCGGGTCCAATATCTTACCTTACACAGAATCTGATATAATAAAAGGAAGGTGACTATATTGTCATCCTGGCTTCTATGCCTTGATGCCTAAGTCTATTTCTGACATTTCATCCAATAAATATAGTATTCATACTTTCATATTATCAGTGGGTATTAGTGATGGTTGTACTATCAGGTGGTATCCATTCCAAAAAGCACCCAATGATGATAAAAATGCTACAATATCTGCTAATCAGTGACAAGTCCTAAGAGTCTGCATATAGCTGCATTTAGAGATTGCATGATGCATTTTGAAAAAGGTAAAAGCATAAGGGAATTTGTGCTCAAAATGACTTTTATTTTCTTCTAAATCCAAGTTAATTA
This sequence comes from Thuja plicata, assembly GCA_018584345.1. Lineage (NCBI taxonomy): Eukaryota > Viridiplantae > Streptophyta > Pinopsida > Cupressales > Cupressaceae > Thuja > Thuja plicata. Next base: position 197,937 of record MU227875.1, on the reverse strand, counting down.
CAAAATATTATTGATATTTATATCATTGCACATCCATAGCATACATTTTGCATCCATAAAATGAGACAGATGAAAAAATACAAAAACAAAGCATTTGTGCATTTCATTCTACATCCTAAGTGCATCCATACATTTTACTTACATAAGAAAAGCTCAAAAACATACGTTTGCATATTCACATTGCATCATTTGAAACATATTTATATCAGTGATAAACCCAAAAGTGCATAAATGATGTCGTCATCTAAATCTAACTCATCATAAAAACAAGATATCATCACATGTGCAAATATAATCCAAACACAATCATGAAACATATCAGGATCAGAAAGTTGCATCAAGATATATGTGTGTGTGTGTGAACATGGTACAAATCAACAAAAAAGGCACAAGTCTACATAAAGTGTATCACCATATCAGAGAATCAGAAAAAATCAGATATATGTGTGTCAGGCACAAAAGAAAGATCTCAGAAGGATCCAGGTATACAATATACATGTGTAAACAAAATACAACATCAGCTCTGGCTCCCCCCTCTCTACTGCCACTGGAAACATCTGTGTGGCCACCCACAGTACTGCCACCCCTATCATCTCCCCCATCGTCTCCCTCGTCTGGAGGAGGACGTCTCCCATCTCTGCCACCATCTCTCCCTCCGTGTCCTCCACCACCTTGAGCTCTTGGTGCTCCTCCTCTCCCTCTGGCAGGACGATCATCAGGATCATAATCTAGCAGCTCCTCTATGCAAAGAATGATCTCCTCCAGAATAGTGAATCGTGGGAAGGGATGTTGGAGCATCTCTGCTATGTACCCATCTGAACACCCTGCATCTGCAACATCTAGACGGAGATCCCAATCAACTCCGACCATGTCTCTGGTCTCCTAGTGGGCAGTCTCATACCTAAGCTGGGCTCCCCATAATGGTGCCTCGTCATGGGTTCGAGTGTATACTATAATATCCTATGATTTTCCCTATCGTCGATCGTATTGTCTCATAACTCAGGTATGAATGAACTGCTCTACAATGTATCTA
>MU227875.1:181113-196689 GCA_018584345.1 Thuja plicata | reverse complement strand
TATATATATATATATACGTACGGCTACTCAGGTGCCTTTTGTCTATCTACAATCGGCCGTGTAACAGGGTTGTGCTCCTAGGCCCAGATTTGAAGAATCAGGATACCCACAGTCATGCTCCAGGTATAGTGGTACATAATCTCATGCAGCTCTCGGTACATGTGAGCTAAGATGCAGATACCCCATGCAAATCTTCGTCTGTGGACCACCATCTTCTCTAACATGTCCACCCATCTGACAAGAAATCCATGCTATCCTCCATCTGGCATAAGGATTCCACCGATCAAGCCTGCTAAGTACACAGATAATCGATCATAATGATCGACCATATAGTCCCATGAAAGGTATCTCTAATCAATGGTATCATCCTAGAAATATCGTCAAGCAGCACCAATCGCCATGTTAGATGTCGCCTCAAAACGCACCTCATGGCCCATAATCGAAACACACAGTATGCGCCATACGTCCTCTGGAGTAACTGTCATCTCCCTGGTCGGGAGATGGAAGGTGTTGTGCTCTGAGTGCCATCTCTCGGCAAGAGAAGTCAACAACCCTTGATTTACCCCTATATCGGGTAAACCTATCAAAGATCGTAATCCACATCAAATCACTGTCGTCTACTCATCATCTGAGAGAAGTCCAGACAAGGCAAGCACATGACCTGGGTATGTGCCATGAAATGCGACTACCTCAAAATGGGCTTGTTTTGACAAATACAAAGATAAATCAATGTTCTATCTACAACAAAGATGCGGACTCCTAATCAGCTAAGTAATTCAAGGTCCACAACAAGCAAATAGGTCAAAATGAATAAGTTTCTAAGTCTCAAAACTAGATGCGATCCTGGAAAGATAGGGTGCGATTTCTTTTACTGGATAGGATCCTAGAAATACAGGATGCGATTCAGACCATAGGGTGTGATACCGAAAATCCCGGATGCGACCCAGAAAATGGGGTACAATCCTAAATGGACAGGGTACGACACAAACCAAAATTTAACTACAAACTAAGCTAAAAATGACAAACTGGATGTGATCCAGGAAATCCTGGATACGATGCAAAAATCTAGGAAAACGGGATATGATTCGGGAAATACTGAATGCGACACGAGTTTGATAGGGTGTGATTCGGAATCCCGAATGCGACCCAGAATTGAAAGGGCTATAGCTACAAAAATGCATGAAATTCAAATTTGCAGAATTCACAAGGTAGTTTTACGAGTACTTACCGGAGGTGGGTAGTCAGTCGGGCGCTGATGTCGACGGCTCATCTTGAAATGATACTTCCTAACTAGGACCACTATCTTCTCTACAGAGCTCTCAAATTGACTATGGATAAAACTGAAAATGAATAGTGAAATGGTAATTTTTGAGCTATATATTGGTCCTTTGAGCTATTTAGGAGTTCTGAAACTCCTCCCAGGCAACTAAAATGACTTTTTGTTCTCTTTTTTATTAATCGGGAACCAAATCGAAGGTACCTAAGATGTTTTATGCAGCACAGTGACATTTTTATGACAGCTCCTGAAAATGCAGATTTGCTCCATTTGTTCTAAAAATCTGTCAAATTGCACATTTCACTACAAATCTTGGTCTGACATCATTTTTATCAGTCCCACCACTCACATTTTCACGTAAATAACTTGGTTCTCGTGTGTTTAATCTTAAACACACCTTTCTTCACTTCTTCTACTTTGTCCTTTCTTGCCCGACCTGTTCCTGCAAGTGATATATCATTTCCACTGAGGGATTTTATTCTTTTTCATCAATTTCGTTCCCGAGGGGGCATGATCACACTATCATCAATCAAAATTTTGCTCGAAACAGCATCAAAATGACTTCGTTATCAAACAACTAGGGGCACGACAGTTTCCTTGACTAAGTCAAAATTGTTGGATAGAAAGCTTTGGTTCTCATAAGCTGGATATCTTGTGTATCCTCTTTTTTTTTTAAAGATTCTTATTAAGCTCCTGGCAGCTTCATACTGACTTTTTGGACGACAACCAAGTTTGAAATCAATATTATCAATCTTTGGACAACAACCAAGTTTAGAATTGGTATCTTTAAGATCTTTTATTAGCCTTTGGAGGACAACCAAGTTCAAAGTCAATTCTATCAGTTTAGTTCAATCAAGTACAAAACTGATCTCATCAGGCATTTCGTTCGATCATGAGCGAAATTCTCAAATCTTTCTGAAGTCAACATCAAAAACTTTCTTTGAATCAATGTGTTCCTCGCACATCAATTCAAAGAGGGGCAAATGTAACCACCTGGATTTGGTCTGCTCTGACTATAGACCCTATTTTTCCTAAGTGATATCATACCCCCAATTATGTCATGACAATGTTACATTGGCATAATTTATTTTAAATCAAATTTAATGTCCTATGTGATCTTTATCACTAAATTATATTAACTACTTTAGCCATACAATTCAAACCAATTAAATCAAATCAAATCAAATCAAATTCAAACATGGCTATAGTATTTAATCATAAGGGAATTAAATGAACCTCAATATGTCTCATCACTTGCAAATGAACCCATTCCCCTAACCTAATTAATTTAATTAAATTGGCTATAGTCCTATTGATTATTAAGAAGCAATTAATTGTTTAAATAATTAATATTCCTATTTTTGAATGAATTAAATTAATATTCCTCTAAACCCCTAACCTAACCCACTTCAACCACTTTGACTCTGGGTTTGAACCTATCCAAACTCATTCACCTTTGCTAATCTAATTCTAATCCTAATTCTATCCTAACCTACCTCCTAATGTTGTCACATTCTATTAAGAAATGATTAAGGACTCAACCCACTTGAGAAAGTCAAGGAATCTCAAGATTCATTTCCTCAAGTCCACCTTCTCAAGCTTGACTTGTACCCCTCTCCATGCCTCTTAAGTGCTTCCACTTAATGCATATGACCTCTTCATGCCTCTTAAATGCTTGCATTTAATACATCTTCCTCAAGCCCATCCCTCATTAATGCCCAAGGCATTAATGCCTCTTACACCACATTAATGAGTTTTAGAACTCCATTAATGCACCTTGTCCCCCTCTTTCTCCTAATTCTTCTATAAATAAAAGGGATTTTTTAGCACAAATAAGCCTTCATCTCATATTGAAAATGCATGGTTATGCTGTTAGAATAAACATAGATTCATATTTCATTTAGCTTTTCATTTTAGGCATTGTTATTATGTTCGTTTTTAGATCTAGAATGTATGCTTAATGGTTAAATAGCTTTTTTTAACTCAAATATTTCATGCTAAGTCGTATATGTCACTGATAGTAGCATAATCTGAGGGCTATTATGTTATTTATCATACTCTTCTTAGTTAGAAAGCAATAGGTCAATTTAAGTGGATTTATATGCTCATCTAACCCCTTTTTCACTAATGCAATGATCTACTAAAGTGTTGTGTCACAGGTAATAGGTGCACATTTTAACACACACGGGATCAATGCCCTATGTCACCTTTATTCCCTTCCATAAACCCATCAGTCGTTTGCTAGAGATTAGCCTCCCAAGAACCTTTGCAAGAATAATGAACAAGAAAGGAGAGATTGGATCCCCTTGACGGATCCCTCTGGTAGTTTCAAAAAAAACCTTGAGGGCTTCTATTAACCAAAACCGAAATCATAAGGGTGTTTATACAGCTTCCAACCCATTTTATCCACCCTTCACAGAAACCAAATTTCTCCAGCACCTTCAATAAGAAACCTCTATGGACATTATCATAAGTCTTCCTGATATTTAATTTGATCATCATCTTTTCAATTTCAGCAGTTTTGACCGAGTGAATAGCCTCGTGAGCTACAACTACACCTCCGAAAATGGATCTATTTGGCATAAAACCACTCTGTTCTAAAGAAATAATAGAGCAAATAACAGTCTTTAATATGTTGGCCATCACCTTAGTAATAACCTTATATGTTGTGTTGCGTAAGGCAATAGGTCTATAATCATCAAAGGACACTCTCTCAAACTTTTTTGGAATCAAAGCAATAAAGGTATTATTAAGGTCTTTAAGGATAAACCCATTAACACGCGATTCTTCCACAACTTCCCACATCTCTCTCCCCACAATCTCCCAATATTTTTGAAAGAAAATAGCAAAGAAACCATCAGGATCCGAGGACTTATCACCTCCCAAATTAAAAAAGGCATCCTTGACTTCTGCCATAGAAAAAGGTCTCATCAAGGCCGAGTTTCGCACATCCAAGATGCAGCTAGGAATAACATCCAATAGACCCAAATCCAAAGATGGGTTATTAGGGCCATCAACAAAAATATTTGAGTACTCTACCGCCTCTTTGTTGATATCCTCTGCATCCTGTAAAATAAGTCCATTTTTGTCTTGGAAAGAGAAAATTCTATTTTGGGATCTTTTCACCTTAGCGGAATTATGAAAGAATTTAGTGTTTCTATCCCCTTCTCTTGGCCACGTTTCTCTATATTTTTTCTTCCAGAAAACTTCCTCTCGAGCTAGGACTTCAGTATAATCCTTATATAAAAGCTCACTTCCTTCAGATAATCCTCTTCCCCATCCCCTCAGAAATCACCTTAGAATTCAAATCAGTCAATTCACTTTCTAATTTGAATTTTTCAACAAAAATGTTTCTAAAGACTTCCCTATTCCAGATTTTAAGTTGTTCCTTCAAAAATTGCAACTTTTTAAAAAAGATGAAGGCCTTGTTCCCTGGTCTTTTAGGCGCCATCTTCCACCATTCAGCTATCTTATCTATGAAGTTATCAGCACAAATCCACATAGCCCCAAACTTAAAAGGAGCTCTATTCGGAGTCTAATCTTCTTGGATCCTTAAACAAATAGGGAAGTTATCAGAACCTGACAATGGCATAATCTCAGCATTGAAAATCCAATTCAATCTATCCAACTATCCAGCAAGAAAGAATTTTGTCCAATTTTCTGCAATATTTAAAAAACCACTTCTCTAATTGGTCCAGGTAAAATCCCCATTACAAATATTTACATCTAATAAACCATTAACAGTTATAAAGTCTGCAAAGTCTCGTTGACTCTACCCAACCCAACCTAAACCTCCTTTCTTCTCCAAGGGACTTAGGATTGCGTTGAAATCGCCACCTAAAAGAAAGAGATCCTCAAGCTAATTATTGAGAAGATTTGAAATATCTTACCATAACACTTTTTTGAGAGCTGGGCGACTAGGCCCTTAAATATTAAAAGCAGAGAACTTTGCCAAAAGTTGCTTGGAACATATCTCCAACCTCTGCCAGTGGCTATCATGATCCAATACTCACACATCTAGTGTATTATAATTCCATAGAACCCTTAGACCCCCTGAAGCACCATCTACTCCGAGTAGAGTCCCTTTCCACTTTGAAAAACATTTCATAAACCACTCTATATCACTCACCTTAATCTTTGTTTCCTGTAAGAATACAATATCTAGCCTAACCTGATCAAGACATCTCTTGATTAGACGAATCTTGTTAGGGGCATTGCAGCCCCTAACATTCCATGAAAGGGCCTTCATTGTTGTTTTCTCGACCTCAAAAGTTTTGCTTGGTTCGGACAATTCCCCGCCAATTCCAATTTCATTCTACTAGTTTACGCCCTCTTTTCTTTTTTTCCCCAATCCTTGGGTTAGACAGACATGAAGGGGTTTGTTCAACCATTCTAAGTTCCAAAATCCCTAGAGAATCAAACAGACCCAAATCATCATTATTCTCCTCTTCATCCTGAGATTCGTAGTCTGAATCGTTTCAACCAAATCACCCCCACTGTCCCTAACCGCATCAAAGGAACTGTCAAGGTTTCTAATTGGAGAAATTTTAATATCTTTAAACAAGGGTTCGACCTCAATTCCAACCCCTTCAATGTCCAAAGACGGAGACCCATCATGAGAAATAGGATTTTATGACTCCTCCAATGGCTTTCTACATCTATCTAGCCAAGCCACACTGTTAGGCCCATTGCCTTCCATGTCCCTCTTGGAAGGTGTCAGGGACTCTTAACATCTTCAGAGCTAGCCACCTTCTAACATTCCCCATGTTGCATGCTCATCACTCCTAAGATTGTCTGGTTGTCCTTCAATAACATTAGTTGTATCAACACCCTCATGCCTTTCTGAGCTAGTGTCATCTTCATTATCCAAAGAGCCAATTTCCTTTCCAAACTTGCCTTGATCAACTGAAAAAGGGGTCTCCCGTACAACTTGGATAGAACTACTTTCTTCATTGACTATAAAACCATCATCTAAACCATTAGAAAACAACAAATTAATGGCCTCTTTACGACCCTCTGCCCAATCCTCTATTGCATTTGTCTGACCGGATGGGCAACCCCTGACTAGATTAACCTCCAGAACACCCTTCGTGCTCGTAACAATGACATCATTAAACTTATCTGCATCCAGACCCTTGCCTTTATCCAAGTTAAGAGTCCTCATGGTATTGCTCGTGCTCGACTCATCCTCTCCCTTCTCCGCTACAAGGGGTTGTCTCCATTCCCCTTTCTCCGAGCCTAAAACAATAAAGTCCAATATTTTATAGCATTCTTGCCTCCACAACAAAACCCTTGGACAAACTGAGAAGTTAGTTTGGTTTATTGTTTCCTCGGATCTGACAAAGGTCCCCAAACTATCACCTATCAGTTTAAGAGTGTCTGCTCCCCAATATTCTTGAGGAAGATTATAAAGTTTAAACCATATAGGAATCTCTCTTACCTTCTCCATTAAAGGGTCAAAATTAGGGGACCAGTCTTTAATGTATAAACCTTGTCCATTAATAAGATAGGGTCCATTACTAAGGATCCATTTTTTTATCTTGTTTTGAGGAGCATGTAACAAGATAGAAACCATTGGTCATTATTTTGATAGAGCAAAAACACTGCCACTGAGTTTCACACTATTTTTTAACTAAACTCAAAGAGGGCCAACGACCCATCCATTTCATTACAAAGGCATTATCAGATAGAAATTCCAAAGATTCCATCCATTGCATATTATTGACCAACATTGAAGATGTTGTGACATGTTTAACATTCTCACTTACTCGTAAAGAGTCGCAGACAAAAACTGGAGGGGCTTTAGGGTGCTGGAACTTTTTGACAATCTGATGGAATTTAAAACCGTTTTGAATAGGAAAGGGACCGCCAGAAGGTTGTGGCTTTCTTTTCTCCCAACCCCTACCATTCCAAGTAAAGTTTGCAGCACCATTCGATTCGATTCTCTGCCCTGCTCTGAAACCTTCCATCCTTTACGTTGCCAATGAAACATTGGGGTCTTAGATTGTGTTCTACGAATGAGAGGCCATCCCCATCTTGATCGACCACTATAGTCCAAACCCTAGTGTTTTCAAAAATCCTTCATTGTCGCCGCTCCATTTATTTCCTATTTTTATTGTTATTTATGAATATTTGATTCTCTTTTATACAACTACGATTACACTTATACTTAATTCTATGGAACTATGCAATACGTACTCCATGAGAGAGATAAATCGAGATCACAACTTGCATTCATGTATGAATGAAATGGTAGAAGCTTTGAACAAGTATGTCCATGGAAGTTGTTGTTCATCTTCCTAATCATTTTTTCTACCGTTGGATTTATACGAAAAGTCTCATTCCGTGTTCATATTCAGTCATTTTTGCATGTTGACTGCATTTTTTTAATTTTTACATGTTGAAACAAAATTTTAACTTGATTTATATTGACTGAATTTTTTATATTTTTGCATGTTGACTGAATTTTTTATAATTTGTAGAAACAAAGTTTTAACTTAATTTAATATTTCCATTAGTATTTGTATATTCAAAAACTGAAACAATTCATTTATTACAATACGGAGGGTATGTAATATGATTAGAAATACATTAACATCTTAATTTAAATAGTACAATCTTAAGCTTTTAAACAAGTCAGGGCTGTTTAAAAGTGGTTTTGGCTAAATAGCCAACTAAAACGTAAAGCATATAGAGGGAGTTGAAAAAAAAACTTAGTGTCCCCCTTGCTAAGAAATACGTTTTAGTTGGCTGCGTAGACGTTGCCGTTTAAAGTTGTCCAGCATTCACAAGTCAAAAGTCAAGCAGCATAGCAGCATCTTATCAGATCAAATTTCCACATTAATTTCCCCGTGAATTCGTTTATTTCAACAATCAACTGTCATATAAAGTTGTCTGGGTCATCTGCATCGTCTAGCGGTAGAATTTCTTCACAACCAGAAAATCAAATCAAGTTAAGCAATCTGCCATGGCTGAAGAGTGGCTTATCCATGTCAGAGATGGCTTTCGCAACCAAAATCTGGAGTGCAGCCGAAAATCAGAAAATGTGTCGATCTATAAAATACCCAAATTCCTTATCGAACTGATGCAGAGCGCTTATGTTCCACAAATGGTGTCACTGGGCCCATTTCATCACGACCCCGCGCTTACTGAAATGCTTGCTCACAAAATGCATGCTACCAGGAAAATGTTCGCCAGTCGTTATGCAGCTAACGTGGAATTTGAGCAGAAGGTAATAGGACCGATTCTTGAATTAGTTCCCAGAGTAAGAAAAAGCTACCAACAGCAAATCCAGTTTGATGATAATTATCTTGCTTGGATGCTCACTTTGGATGCTTGTTTTATCTTAGAAATCCTTAGGGCCTTGGATAGAAGCACAAATTCGAATCACTATTTTTTTAATCGAAATACTATTGAATATACCGCATATCCCATAATAACTGACATTCTGATGCTAGAAAACCAAATTCCCCTCTTTGTTCTGCTCAAGATATTAGAGCTGGAGCTTGAAAGAAATGAAGCAGGCGCATTTAGTGAGTTTTGCCAGTTGTTGGATCGTGCCCGTATAGCAAGGTTATTCTACCCATTTCTACAGAAGGGAATTCCACGCACCCAAGAATGTAAGCATCTTCTGGATTTAATCCGTATGTTGGTTATAGATTCATCCAATCCCCATAAAAATACCGTCCGAACGCCTAATTATCCTCGCAAACAAGAGATTATCATCCCTTCAGCTTCCGAGCTAAGCCGTGCTGGAATCAAATTCACAGAGGTGAACGGGAAATTGAAGGAGATCAGAATCAAGAAGAACATATTTTACCTTCCGAGAATCAGAATCTCAAGTAGCATTGAAATCCTCCTTCGGAATCTTATGGCATTAGAAATATGTGAGGCAGATGACACCTGTGTGATATCAAGGTACGTTCTTCTCGTGTGTGAGCTAATTGATTCTGAAAGAGATGTCCATGTGCTAAAGAAAGCTGGAATTATCAAGAACTACATGGCAAGCGACAGAGAAGTGACAGATCTGTTCAACAGACTTAGCAAAGGCATTACCAGAAGCTACGAGGATCCATTTGCTAAAGTGAGAGAAGATGCTCATAAACATTACCATAGCAAAATTAAGGTCATGGTCGCTGAATTTGCAGAGGACCATTGTTCAAGACCATGGAGAACTGTTTCTGTTGTTGGAGCATGCATGTTTTTGCTGTTGGCGGCCGTGCAAACCATTTTCTCACTGCATCGCAAACTTTTGGTAAATTAGTACTCCATATTGCTTAAACATGCGTAAACCAGCTCATCCAATGAGGTATAGTCTGCATTAATAATTAGCCCTGCACAAGATTCCCATGGAAGGAGTTCATTTAAGTTTTCTACAAGCCCTGTTCTAAAATTTAGGAGCCTCCTTTCACGCAACTGAAAAGTTAATTCTATTGCATGTATAACATTTTTATTTCTTCATGTCTAAACAATCAAGCCCTAAACCAGTGGGGAACTTTTTATCCTTTATCACGTAATTAAGGATTGTCATTATCCAAATATTAATATTATATTCTTTATCAAAAGATAAATTACGTAGCAATGTATTTTTTCATTACAGATTTTTAAGGTCTCAGACAGTTTCTATGAATGGGGTCGAATTTTACGAATGGCATTTTTTAAAATTTTGGGATGGATGGTAGCTTATGTATTAAAAAAGAGTGGAATAAAAAGGGTTGAAATTTTTATAAAATTGTTCTAATAGATGGCATTCTGTGTGATAGAAAATGAGTGTGTAAGATAACAAATCTAGAATAAAAATTAGCAGGTCATGATTCATCATCTAAAAAGGGTGGCAATGACTGGGATAGCAGTTGTTAATTTAATATTCACTTACTAATTTAATGTCCATTTTTTTTACAACATTACTCTAATAGTTAGGGCTTTAAAATTATTATTGCTATGATGACCATCCATTATTGAATGAAATGTATCTTTAGTTGTAAAAAGCAACCAGTCCTGTGATGCCACATCAGCTGCACAAACATAGGCATCATTTTTGCACAACCATTAATCTCACCTTTTTCTGAGCTGTCTTGGACACCGTGACAAAAAGCGTGCTGATGTAGGATCATATTTAATGATGTGACCATAAAACCTTAATTATAAGCAGAGAACTTGCCAAATAAACTGCTGTTAAAAATTAAGGTTCAATTGTATCCTCTCCCCTATTAGTTGTATTAATTAAAGGTGTACACAACAATATTAATTTTAAATATAGTACTTTGACATAAAGATCCAAACATGACAAAGAAGTCCACAATAGAAACATGTGAAATTCAGACATCCTTATTAAAATATTGATTCTACCTTTCTAATCATTTAATTGTAACCAGATGGCTTACAAAATATAAATGGAATTGAATTCAATTACTCAAAGATTTGATCACGCTAAGGGAAAAAAAACCTCCCTTTTAGCTTTTTTGTCCATAACGACCTTCGTGTTTCACAGCATATTCTTTTTTTACTTTTGGCAGTTAAATGGTCGTGTTTTACAAAGATCGGACTTCCTTCTTCCACCACTTTGTTTTCAGGTTCCCCAAGGGCCCCTTTTGGAAGTGTTGAACGTGCAGGAAACAAATGGAATTTAACATGCCCCTGTAGACCTGACACTCGGGGTCTTGGTGACAGGGGGGTTTGCCAGTGAAGAAAAATCCCAGATTCATGTTGCTTAAGGTAAAGGTCAGCCCCATTCCTGCATGGTTGTTGCTTTTGGTCATGGTTGTTGCTTTTGGTTACAATGGGGATTGCTAGTGATTTTGCTTTAAGTCCTTATGCCTATTGTTGAAAAGTCATCTTCTAGGTTGGGAAATTTATTGGAGCTACGCCAAATATTGTTGTTCTTAGAAAATGGATTAAGAGAAAAATGGAATCCATGTGACGATTGGAAATCTCAGCTATATGATGAGGGGCTTCTTTTATATCTCCTTTTCAAACAAGGAAGATTGTGTTCAAACCCTCTTGGATCTAGAGAAGACATTAACAGGGTCCCCATATAGGTCAGGCTTCCGAATTTGCCATTAGAATATTGGGAGGCGATATTGATCAACTGATTGCATTTGATGTGGTGATCAAAAACCATGAAACAATTGTTGTTTGCCCGATTATAATGAAATCCTGGATAAGAACGAGCAGTAACAACCTGTGATTATTAAGCTGTCTATAACAAATGAACTCACGTGCTCTTTCTAGCAGTCGAACATTTATAGAGAAGAACATAGGAATTGACACTTACAAATGGGTGCAGTGAAACATGTGAAATTCAGGCATCTTTATTAAGATCATTGAATTTACCTTTCTAATCATTAAATTGTAACCAGATGGCTTACAAAATATAAATGGAATTGAAATCAATTACTCAAAGATTTGATCACGCTAAGGGAAAAAAAACCTCCCTTTTAGCTTTTTTTTGTCCATAACGACCTTCGTGTTTCACAGCATATTCTTTTTTTACTTTTGGCAGTTAAATGGTCGTGTTTTACAAAGATCGGACTTCCTTCTTCCACCACTTTGTATGCAGGTTCCCCAAGGGCCCCTTTTGGAAGTGTTGAACGTGCAGGAAACAAATGGAATTTAACATGCCCCTGTAGACCTGACACTCGGGGTCTTGGTGACGGGGGTTTGCCAGTGAAGAAAAATCCCAGATTCATGTTGCTTAAGGTAAAGGTCAGCTCCATTCCTGCATGGTTGTTGTTTTTGGTTACAACGGTGATTGCTAGTGATTTTGCTTGAAGTCCTTATGCCTATTGTTGAAAAGTCATCTTCTAGGTTGGGAAATTTATTGGAGCTACGCCAAATATTGTTGTTCTTAGAAAATGGATTAAGAGAAAAATGGAATCCATGTGACCGATTGGAAATCTCAGCTATATGATGACGGGCTTCTTTTATATCTCCTTTTCAGACAAGGAAGATTGTGTTCAAACCCTCTTGGATCTAGAGAAGACATTAACAGGGTCCCCATATAGGTCAGGCTTCCGAATTTGCCATTAGAATATTGGGAGGCGATATTGATCAACTGATTGCATTTGATGTGGTGATGAAAAACCATGAAACAATTGTTGTAATCCTGGATAAGAACGAGCAGTAACAACCTGTGATTATTAAGCTGTGCCTATAACAAATGAACTCACGTGCTCTTTCTAGCAGTCGAACATTTATAGAGAAGAACATAGGAATTGACACTTACAAATGGGTGCAGTGAAGCCCCATTTAAAGAATCTTAATAGGTTAGATTTACCCCTAGTGGCATGACAAGTTTTTAATGTTATATAAATTATCTTCTATATACTAGGAGAATTTGTTAATCTGCTCTTCCTGAGAGATTTGTTCAAACTCAATTTTGACGAAGCATCCAAGGGAAATCCAGGGACCTTTGGAGGGTTGCATAATCAAGGGTTACAGTAAAATGCTAGTCCGTTTCAAAGAAATTAGCCCAGGGAATAAACAACTGGAAGCTCAGGCACTTCTCCTTCGACTGCAAAAACAATTTGTTGTCAACCAAGTTCTAATAGAAGATTCAATGGTCATTGTTAACTCTAGAAGGAAGAAAAGCTCCCCAAATTGGAAAATTATAGACTTGAGGCAACATTTGGTCCTGCTTGAACCTCTCATGGCTTTTACAATGAGTTCAATCAGGAGAAGGTGGTGATGGCTACCTTTGGCACAAATGAATGCAGTGGAGGCATCTCCGTCTGCAAAACTTTCTGCATCAAAATCATCATGAGACATGTATCCAACAGCCACCTCAAGCCGATAAATGCCTCCCAGTCATTCCATTTCAAGCAGTTTGGAAAATCAGTAAACTGGATACATCAGTTAAACTGGTGGCAAAAAAGAGGCAGAACGCCTTCTCGGGAAATAGCACAGATTTAAGACTGAGTCTTCAAGGCTACTGTTGTTAAAACGCTTCAACACCATCAACATAACTCTCAGGGAGCACTTATATCAACCACTCGTATATACAAGTTTAACACAGATGTTTTGACAATGTTTTGTTGATCAAAAAACAATGCCATAGTAGCTGGTTTTGGGGACCCTTCAAGTGTAGGGTTATATTAGCGATATGTGCTGTGCACAGCATAGCTTCCTCAAGTTCCTGGATGCCGTTCATAATAACTGCTAGAGGTCAGAATGACACTCTTTGCAAACAACAAGCTAAATGTGGATTTGAATTCCTCAAATATATGCAACTGTAGCAAAACCTTCCAGCAACAATCTAAATGGGGATTTGAATTCCTCAAATATATGCAATTGGAGCAAAACCTTCCAGCATTGATTGGTCCTTCACAATGGGCAAGGACACTGCAGGCAGTGATGAAGACAAACAAGAACCATAAAGCATATACATATAAATAAATGCTACAAACAAAAAAATACATAATGGGGTGATTGCGTACAGATAATCCCGTCCATAGTTCTTAACAAGCTATACTACTATTAATAGTGATGTCCATATGGTGACAAATACCACAATGGAGTTTTGCATTCTGGCCCTCCATAAGGGAGCGGGCTTTTCTTTTATAATTTTAACAAAGTTAATGGTCCACTAGGCCATGTTCATAATTGAAAACAAAATAGAAATTAAATCTTCAAGTTTATATAGAATATAACAACTTTCATGACCAAGAGCAAAACAATAAATACAGCTAGGCAGCTACGTAATGCACCTCTCATGTTTACATTATATTTGTGGACCATAGAATATTGTGTGCCAATTTATGCATAGCAGTCTGTGAAAAGATGCATCTAGTGTTCCCCCAAATTAAATTAACTGCTCTGTAGCACTGTTTTGCATCACTGTTCCTTTTTGCTTTTGCTTAATTTGATTGTTTCTTTGAATCCCAACTTCCCAGACAACTCGTTAGTACAGAAATAATTGAC
Source organism: Thuja plicata (assembly GCA_018584345.1). Taxonomy (NCBI): domain Eukaryota; kingdom Viridiplantae; phylum Streptophyta; class Pinopsida; order Cupressales; family Cupressaceae; genus Thuja; species Thuja plicata. Next base: position 182,495 of record MU227875.1, on the reverse strand, counting down.
TAGAAATGACGATATATTACTGATCAGTCCCAAATAGCACCAGAAACATTGATCACAATACCCAAATAAGAAGAATGTCTCTAAGGCAGTCAAAATGTGTCATGGATAAGAATGCTCGGATTAATATTTGTGAAGTTTCAGTTAGCTACCACTCTACACTATGCTCTTGGAAGGAAGATTGACGTATTATCTCCGTTCAATAGTAGCAAATGAGTCAACCTAAAAAAAGATTGAAACCCCAAACCAAAACAATGAAAGCCACATACAAATATAAACACAGTATGATTTACCGTTTATTAAGAATAAAAGAGAAATTTGTGACGAAGGTTTGTTTAGAAAACAAAATTGCACATTAAATTATTCATATTGATGTGTGGTCTTACTAAATAAGACAAGAACATTCTCACTTTCAATAATGCTTTTCTCATAAAACTTGGATAAATCAGAATTTTTAACAAGTTTGTTCAGTTCAAAAGATAGTTGAAAAGAAAAGTGGTCGGTACATTTAAGGTCATCCAATCAGATAATGGGGGAGAGCATAGATGAATGTATTCTTTAACTTCTGAAGACAACATGGGATTCAAAGAAAGTTTACCACTTCGTAAACTACGCAGGAAAAGCTAAGAAAAAGAAGAATATTATTGTTGAAATAGCTAACTAGTAGAATAAAAAAAATGAACCTAGGTAAAAACTTTTGGGCAGTCGCTATTACACCTGCAGTTTATTTGTTGAATAGAAGATCCACAAAAGCAATTTATGGAATGACTCCTAAACAGACTTGGTCTGAATTTGTTGATCTAAAGGCGTCTGGTCGTGTTTGCTTATGCACATATACCTAGGGAACAAAGACAAAGTTGGATGAAAAAGGGCTCAAATGCATTTTTATTGGATATAGTTTTAAAAAACATTGCTTAAGATTTTATGAACGTGTAAAAAAAACCAATCATAAATAGAAATGCCGCAATGATGGGAAAACACGATATTTTCCTAATTAAAAGGAAAGGATCATCGTGATTGGTTTAAAAAAATCTACCCCTGCACATGGTAAAGAGAACCCATTTACTTGTCAGATGAATCAAAAAAAGTTTAGTTACCATATTGCTCTGCCAACTGCAAATTCTCCATTCGGTTCGCTGCACATTCGAATTCGAGTCAAATTCGAAATTTCTGTGTGTAATTTGCAGGAAATTCAAAAAAAAGAACCCTGGACGAATTTGGTCCAATTTTAATGAATTTCGGTCATTTTGATTAAATGTTTGGTCCTTCAGCTCACAGGAATTATGTCAAACAGTTTGTGTGCAAACTGAATATCGTGTTTACTGACTTTGCCTTGCTTGTTTGAAGGATTGTGGTTATTTGGGCAGATTTATGAATAAGTTTGA
>MU227875.1:161646-171779 GCA_018584345.1 Thuja plicata | reverse complement strand
ACTATTTTTCCCAAAGCCTTGAAGAGACAGGTTGTTGAATCGCCAAACAACCTATGTTTAGTTAAAGTAATATTTGAAAGTGATAATGAACTCAATATGTATCAAAACTATATTCATTAGAAAGTTTGTTCCGAATCACATCATTTGGCATCATTTGTTTTAGAAAAACATTTGATTTGGTCCTTGTCCCAGGCCTTGAAAGGACAATTTTTAAGAGGTTTTTGTTTTCTCAGTGGAAATTTTCATTTTAGGGACCTTCGCGCGAAGACCCCCTTCACGCGAAGGGCTCTGAGGGGGTTCGAGCGAACCCCCTTCGAGCGAACCCACCAAGGAAAATTTGCCCCAAATTGCTTGTTTTTTGTTGATTCACAGGGTTCGCTCGAATTGGGTCTAGTTCGAGCGAACCCCCCATTTTATATAGTTCGCGCGAAGCCTACTAATCACTTCGTGCGAAGAGGGTACTTCGTGCGAAGCCATCAAAAAAGAATTTTTTTTGAAAGTCCGAAATCCTTCGTCCCAAAAAGTGGGACACACTATTGTGAGATCACCCTTAAGAATAATTAAGCACAATACTACATTTTTTAGCACTTATAACCTACCAATGTGAGCAAGTGTGTTTTCATTTGCAGATCCATGGAGGGTGAAAAATTGTAGTTTGTGGGTTATTTGCTAAATAATAGATATGCCACCCCTATTCTACAACTAGGGACAAAGTTGGAATTGGTTTGAAGTGTCTAACACCTGCGTTAATTGATTGTTTCCTCTAATTTAGTGGTGTATAGGCAAGATGAAAAAATGTATATGTTGATTGGTCATCACTGATGCATGGTCAATGTTAATTTGGGTGGCTAGTTACATGAAGTCCATAGATATTACACACAAGTTTGAACCATTTATAGACCTATCCACTTGAAAACTTGTGAATCAAATCCTCACGTTTGTGTTTGGCTCCTATTTGATGTATTCTTCAATTTATTTTTTATGAAACTATCCATGAAATGTAATGAATTTTCTGCTTTAATATTTACATTGTTAAGAAATTGGTATGAATGACAAAGTGGAAATTTAAATGCATTTAAGATTTGACAACAAAAAACATCAACTACATGTTCATATTATGTTAATGTGTGGACAGTTGGTTCATGGTATAGTCTTTTGAGCAATGGGGTTATTGAGATTTTTTTGGAGCTCATCAGTCTTAAAAAGAAAAATAATTGAACTACTTAAGATAGAGTGCGTGGATGACTGCCCCATAGGCTATTTAATGTTTACCATCGTTAATGCTAAAACTTCTTCTATTGTTAATGTATTTGCCAAAAAATAAAAAAGAAGAGGGGTGTCTTTACAAGTGGCTATTAAGAGGGTCGTAGCTCTCAAACCTATCCTTTCTAAGAATAAGTTTCAAAAGAAGAGTTTTCCATTTGAAAAGTAATATAAAAAAACTAACCATGAATCAAAGTTTTACCACCTAATCTCAATGAGGAGGCCGAAAACAAATTAGGAAAGAAAATACAATGCTTCACATGAAAGAAGCGCTTGATAAACAAATATTGTTGAAGGTAGATTTCTCAACTATAAGGTACAAAAAATATTACCCTTTTAGGATCTGTGGGATAATATGTAGTCAAAGAATCATCGTGACAATTGATTTTGGAGCCACTCATAATTATATTGATGGAATTGTTGCTAAAAGAGTGCTTAAACTAAACAAACTTGAAAGTTTAGATGTTTTTAAAGTTGTTGATGACTTTACTCTTTAATCAACAGGAGAACAATTTTTATGTCATAGGGATGGGTTAGCTCACACCCAGGAAAAGCTTTTCTACCTTAGAATACCCAACCTCGTGTGAAACTAGGAAGCCTCACTTGTGATTCTCGTAGCAGATAAGTCTTTTATTGCTCCCGGACTATGCCTTCCCAATTCTCAAGTGTCCAACACCTAATTGGACAGAAATGCACCCCTATGGAATAGAAGTGTATGTTGACCCTCTTCACCGATCTGAATTCCTTTAGTGCACCTAGTACTCTCCTCAAGCCCCTGGATCTACTCATGTCTAACCTTATTGAACCCAATCTTGCACCCACTATAAACTCATTATTTGGCCTCCTTATGCATTTTTCGTTGGTGTCCCCCATAAGACTCATATTACTAATATTGGCCTCCTTGATCTCAATTGTTCAAGTTCTCTTGGTCAACCTTACACACTCCCTAAGTGTCTTGGAACTCCCTGAGTCCACTATTCAACTATGCACAGTCCTATAGTATCCTCATCACTCCTTGAATTTTTTGGATCTCCCTATGTCCTCTTATATTTATCCACACTCCCTGAGCATGCCCAATGTTGCCTGAATACCGACACCCCATGTTTTGTTCCCTTGGTCTGCAAACCCTCAATTGCCAATCCTATCATGGGACAAATAGAATCCATGAGCTAGCACTGAATCCATCCTTTGAGCTCCCACTACCTTGATCATTGGTTCTTGTATAGATGGCTTTGTTGGTGAACCCTTTTCCTCATGCATCCTATTTATTTTGACCAACTCAAAGGCCACATAAAACTCGAAGCTTCATGCATTCCTTTTATATTGCACACCTACCTGTGCTCCAAGCCCTAGTTCCATGATCTGACTCAATCTCTTGGTTACTAAACTCTTTTCCAACTCAGTTGTACTCTTGAAGCACTTTTCCTATTAACCATGTACCTATTTACATAGACCATAATTGGACATGGTCACCCTCTTCGACTCACCTCATGGATTGACTCAATTTCTCTCTTGCATGGACTATGTAATCTGCTTCCCTACCTTTCAGGTGATGGAAGACTCCCTTGGAGTCAAACCCAACATGAGCTCAACTACTCCACTTCACTAAGATAGGGACCTTGAGTATGCATCGACCAAAAAACCTCACCACCTTAGGACAAGGTGGGACTACTCTCATTCACCCCTAATATTCACTCAGAACCACTATCTTTTCGGAAGACTAAAGGGTAGGGTTACTCTACTTTGTTCCACTTGAGGGAGGATGTCTACCTTGGACCTCTATAGTGCAGTCCTAGTACATACCCTTTGTGGCTACTCCTTGGTACTTTACATACTAGCAACTTAAACACGACTAAACAATGAAGAAGAGGTGAAGATTCAGAAACATCTCCCAAATTAATGTTTTTTAGAGGTGCACAAACAAGCACACAAATTATTATTATAGAAACATCATACTCTCAATCAGTAGGAATGGGTAGCCATGGGCATCATGATCAAAGTCATTCAAACCCTTTTACCACGTATGAAGAGGTGACTATTTTGATTTTACTATTTTCATATGCCCCCACATTTGCGGTATTCTTATAGCTACATCGTACTCCCTACCATTAAGCATGAATAGATTACCAAATGTAACATAACAGAAGGCTTTCAAACAACAGTTTGGGCATGTCAAACCTTTTTGCCTTGTCTATGAGGTGACATCATTTGGCCTCTATTGTTTTCATTTGCACACGTGTTTGCCAGATCACATGCACGGGAGTACCACCATTGTGGTGGCACATGTTATGGGTGTCAAACTGGTATGTCAGATTGCTTTCGCAACAATGGATAGGTAAACCTAGATGAATGAAAGATGCATAAGCAAGAATTTTAGACCCAAACAATACTAGCTCAAAATTATCCACACTGCAGTTAAAAAATGAGGGCTAAGCAATGAGGTGCCTTGCCACAATATTTACATAGAAAATAGAGAAAACAAGTAAGCTAGATAATGAATAGAGATAGGGTCTACACAGTAAACTCAGAGATTCCAGAATCATGCCACCAATCAAAATCATGCATGTACTAAAGATCTAAAACAACTAAATAAAGAATGTTATGAGCATAACAGGATTCGAGTTTTAGTTCGTAGTGCGCAAACATTTTCTCCCACATAAGGTAATCCAGATTTGTAAAGAGATACAGTTATTGTAAATAATCCACACTAAGCTAGTATTGTTTCTCTGTGGGCATAGAAAATATTCCTCTGTGAAATGCCCAAATCTTCATCAAAATATTGCATGTTTCGTCGCACAGTAGATAACACTGTTTGATTTCTACATCAAGTGAAACATAATTTAACGATCCTAGGTCTGGAAGAGTTAGGTCCTTATCTATGTGACCAAAATTGAGATGGTTGGAAATTTTGTTGCCTGCATCCCTACTTTCGTGAGACAAATGTATCTGCAAAAGGTCTTGGTTGCAGTTGTCTCTGATTAAATGTCATTTATCTGGGGGTGTAGGAGTGAAATACATGTACTGGGAAGATATCTTGTTGCTTGTCTGATCTGAGCAATGCCTGAATTCTATGTAAGGCAGCTTTGCATATATTTTGCAGAGTTTTTTATCCCTTGTTTTTGGCTGACATATTTTGCTATCTGATTGTAAATTTAAGATTTGTAATATATTAATGTATATTTTATTAAAGTTGATGAAAAGCTATCAACCCCACAGTTCCCAAGGATCACCTACATGCAAACACCTGTCACACAAAGAGAAGCAAAAGCTATGGAGGCCAGAAACAACATATTTGTGGAAGAGGAACAATCCTTAATTGATTCAATAATAATGGAATGGAATTGCCAAAGAATTGGAATTACAAAGTGATCAATCCTCATAAAGGAGATCAAAACCCTAAGAAGGGTGGAGAAACATAGGTTGCATGAATAATTAATTATAACATACCTAAAGTTTAGCTTAAGTAAACTAGAGAAAAAAAGGTGACTTAATAATTAAATCAATAATGATTTAATTAATAAGTGAATAAGGTGACTTAATAATTAAATCAATAATGAGAAAAAAGAGAAAACCCAGTGGGAAAAACCCCTCTCTGAAAAGAGATGAAGACTAGTGAAGGACTGTAGAAGCCTCCAACTAGAGAACATACTGAAGCATGAAGTTGCAAACACTGTTGAAGAATAACTGTTGGAACCTCCACTATAATAGAGCATGATCAGGTAGAGAAGACTATAAATAAAGCCTGAAGAGCTGATCAATCAAAGATAGAAGGATGCTTCCAAGACAAGAATGAAAGAGTGTTCATATGGAAAATGATCCATCTCACCAAAATACATAGGAACCCAGCCACTGCATCTGCCTAATACGTAGGAAAAAATACTTAGTACATAGACCACTCCATCAAACCAAGGAAGTATTAGAATAAACAGTAGATACCCCCCATAATGTTGAGCAGGGAAAGGCATGACAGGTACACTAAATCATACTGCCACGAATAACTGCATGATGAAGAATGTACAAACACATATAAAGGATGGTGTCATGGAAGGATCACTCTCTTGAAACACACATCAGGCTAATGTCATGGAAGGAACACTCACTTGAAAAAGGTAGATGAAAAACAAAGCAAACATCAAAACCCCCCATGACACTTTATAATATAGTGCGAATACAATCAAGCACAAAATGTGCAGGATCCCAAGCATGCATCAGATGACACTTTATTTTAGTGCGTTTGCAAAAATAGAAATGTGATAGAAATAGATGTCTACAATATCTAGGATTGATAGAAAGCTATAGAAACATGAATAACAAATAAAAATAAGTCATCTCATGCACATAAAATGATCCTAGGAACTGGAACATCCAATATATCTACCAGATTGCAAAAATGAAAAAAATTGAATAAAAAATACCTAGAGCAAAATCTGGGTGTGAGACCCATTAAATAAGATAGAGCACTAAATCATCTTTCCAACGCCATGCGGAAGTTGAAAAACAAAGTCCGGATGAGCAAGATATGGCTCTTGGAGTGCAAAAAAGAACCCTGACTTTGACTAGAAAAAAAAATACAAGGTCAAAAAATTAGAAACTCTAACCTCCAGATTTGGATACATCTTGGAAAGAGCTTTATGATGATATAAGAAAGGTCAAAATACGATATCGTATGCACAAGATATGAGCAAAAAACCACAAAGTGCTCATTATGAAAAAAAGTGCAAGTTGTATGACGAGTTGGTGGCCATCAAATTTAACCCAAATCTTAGACCTGCGACTGCTGAAATTAGAGGCACAAAAACCAAGGAAGCATGAAAATTGGGGTGTTATTTTTCCTTGAAAAGCATGCCAAGGTTGTCCATGCAAAAAAGAGGGCCCAGATTTTAACGATGTCCAAATTGGACGTGCCTTATATGAAAATGGGGGGTTTTGGGCATTCCAGATGCGATCGTGAGGTTGGTTTGTGCCCATAGTTCTTCGAAAAAATATATCCACCCCAAATCCACACAACTTTTCATAGGAAACCTCTCAAAAAACCAGATCTGAAGGGCAAGACCAAAAAGATCTCATGAAGAGAATGGGGGCATGAAAGGGCGGAGCTCTGATACCATATCGGAGTTGATGAAAAGCTATCAACCCCATAGCTCCCAAGAATCATGTACATGCAAACATTTGTCAAACAAAGAGAGAAGCAAAAGCTATGGAGGACAGAAACAACATATCCATGGAAGAGGAACCATCCTCAATTGATTCAATAATAATGGAATGCAATTACCAAAGAATTGGAATTACAAAGTGATCATTCCCAATAAAGGAGATCAAAACCCTAAGAAGGGTGGACAAACCTAGGTTGCATGAATAATTAATAAAAGAATTAATTATAACATGCCTAAAGTTTATCTTAAGTACACTAGAGATAAAAAGATGACTTAGTAATTAAATCAATAATGATTTAATTAATAAGGAATCCTCGAGCTTGACCCATCTACTTCTGTTAAGGAATCCTCTACTTCTGTTAGACCTACTTCTGCACCTTCACATATTCCTGAGGTGGTTGTTCATCCCATCCCAGACCTTAATCTGAATCTCGGCTTGGGTGGTGATACTCCTGTCGTTGCGGGTGGTGACACTGCTCTGTTCTTTATGAAAGGTTAATGGTTTTTGCCGGGATATTTTTTGTTCTATTTTGCAGGAATGCTTCCGTGCGGGTTTCTCTAGATTCAGCTCTCCGTGCAGTTAGTTTTGTATTGTGTAAAGGGTACCATGTTGTATAGTTATTTTCTGCTACAGGTTTGTCTCCATGGTGGTCTATCGACAGGCAGTGGTTTTTTTATTCTTCCAATCTGTGGGCTATCACTTTTTGTTATCAAATTTTGTTTTACTCCTCGGGAATTTTTGTTTGCCTATGGGCCTATGTAACTAATGTAAATGTATTTGACTAAAGGATTTTGTACTGCCTAAGGGCTTATGCAGTAGTTTAGGATTAGGGCTTCGTAGTGGGATTCTCATACTTTTGGTTATAACTAGCTATGGCTAGCAGGGGTTGGTATATTTCCAAAATTCTTCATTTTATGTATATGAGCAATGATCGGAGTTTTTCTTTCTGGTTCTTTTCTCCGGGAGCTCTTTGAACCATTTTATTATAATATTAATATATCAAGTGGCTCTGCCACCTTTATAATTTTTTTTTAAAAAAAAAGTGAATAAGGTGACTTAATAATTAAATCAATAATGATTTAATTAATAAGTGAAAATACATTTTTAATCTAACATATTTGTCGCTACGATGTTTTATAGTCAGAAATGTGCACATGTTATTTGCTTTGTTTTGATCCCCCATTCTTTCTTCATCTTATATGTTGTGTGAAACCTTTTTGTTAGTTGTTGTAATGTGAAAGTCATCTTTGCTTGGAACACCTATTAAGGTGTAAAGTAGATTTATGTCTTTGAATTATGACATTTAGTAGGAGTTGTGCATATTAAGGGTTATTGTTCATATTATGCCTATTTACAAGCAGCAAGTAACCACATTTGTATTTGTTGGATCCCCTTTCTCAAATTAGCTGCATTCTAGTTCTTCACTATCATCATCAAAGTTTTAGGTTAGGTGCACCCAGGTTCGAAGGAAGGCAGCCTTGTCCACAGATTAACCATGACACGTGTGTGTCCCACACTTGGGAGGTTGTCATAACATTTCACAAATTTGTTTCATGGTCAAACCCCAAGCATAGGTGCAAACTATTGTGAGCATAGGTGTTCTCTGATGAATAGTGTGCCATGGTTTATAGTTCTCGTGGTTGAACCATTAGAGCCAATGAGGCCATCATTTCGCATGGCATGCACGTAAACGCATTAATGTGACACTGTCATAAAATTGGGCATTGCACATTATGTTGTTATGCCTAGATGAAACTCATGTGTAGAAAAAAAATATGCTAAAGAATAAGCATTGAGTAAAGCAAACAAGTTGGACCAAAAATGGCAAGTCTTTCATGTGTGTCTGGACACAAGTGACATGTGCAATCCCTCAGTTTACAACAAAGACTGCACAAATGCTCATACCTCTAATAATGTCAGGAGTCAAAGGTATAATTTCTAGCACTATGAGATCTAGTGACCACAATGCTCATTGTTTATGTTTAACAAGGTTGTAATGACATGGAGGGATGAAAATAAGGCCACCCTTATATTGGGTTATTTATAGCCTTGAAAAAGAATGTTAATTAGACATTAGCCCAAACATTATGGGGGTGGCCCTGTCATATGATTTGCTCTCTTGAATAAGAAAGGCGACAAAATGTTTATCTTAGCAAAGCAATTTTGGTTTATAGATATGCATTTTTTGTATTTTTTATCTTGATAACTTGACTTGTGTTATTATTTGATGCAAACCATTGTATCTCAAAGGATGTTTTTTTATCTCTTATCAAAGTGAAACAAAAAATTTACTTGTCTTTCTTGCTTTGTATGGCGTTGCTTCCTCGCAACTATTGCATATGTATTCCTGTATAGGAATGGGAGAAAGCAGAGGAGGGACAAATTCTACCATTTATGTTTTTAAAGTGGTTTAAAACTGACTGTATGTATGTGGAGTCTGCCATTGCAACTATGATAGGGAAAGCATTTCTTTATTGTGAGCTTCGTTTCATATCTTCATCCCAGTTGATATCTATATCTATGTCAAACTGTATGGATCTCCTACAGAGAATTGGCCCGTTTCAAGAAATAGCTCTGGAATTTGTGAAGGAAGTTTATATTCCAAGGGATACATTGGATTTCACTATAAGGGGTTATGACCTGTATAAGGGAAAAGGCCCAGTAGGAGGAATATTGCCTCAAGAGATGGTCAATGTTGATCCAAGTGTCAAATGTGTTCTTAAGGCTTACATGCAATCTGCAATGTTCTTGGACGATGAAATCATTCAGATTGGGGTCCAGAGGCACGATCAAGGGTTAAGTGTCGCGATGATCCATGAATTGAACAAGAGTTTTGGATCTATTTTATTCCTATTGAAACACATACACCATGGCTTTGTCTTGGGCCTTGAGCCATGTGTACCAGATAAGGATCAAAGTTTTGAAGGAGTAGAGGAAGTTGGACAGAATGAAGATGTTGATGTTGAGTAGCAGCCCGCAGACTGTAGACTGCAATGAATGATAATGGCCTCTTGAAACACCAAATTTTTTGTTGCGTTAATGTCTTCCTATTTGGGGTCAATGTGAAGGTGTATGTAGAGGGATAATGTTGTAACCTCAATTGTTTTTGGCAGGTCTTCATGCTCAAAATCATAATGATATAGATATAAAAGTCAGTGTGTGCGGGGGACTTCATTTGTACTTTTTTGGGTTGATGTGCAAAGGTCATAGCGAATCGGTGCCACCTTGCAGTTAACTTGAAGATGGTTAAAATATATACACTATTTTCACTCCTTAGGGAATCAAGTCAGAGAAAAGCAAAGTCATGGCAATTGAGTCCAAATTTTTTTTGCATTGTTCTTGAAACGTGGTTAATTATTTGTATTTAAGTGATACTACTATTTGCAATATTTAATGGCTACAGAGTGCTTTCCAATTGTTGAAAGGTACAGTTCATTTGATAGTTGAGATGTTCGAAAAAAAATTATTTGTACTGTTGACGCAATACATGATATTTGTTAACAATAGTTTGCTTGTGTTTGATTGCTAGTTAGGAGGGTGAAGGTCACATTGAAAACACACTATTAATTTTGAATCCAGTGAAAGAATCAACTACTGTGATGAACACCACAACTGTTGTTAATTTAAAAAATATAGCTAAATAGCCACTTTATTCAAATATCGATGTCTAACAACCATTATATATATATATATATATATATCTATATATATATATA
>MU227875.1:79264-127557 GCA_018584345.1 Thuja plicata | reverse complement strand
GTGATAATATAAGTTTTGTTGCCATCAATGCCAAAGGGAGAGATTGATGACATATAACTGATTGAATGTTTTATAATGCTAAAATTGATGATAATGCAAGGCATTAAATTAGTTAATGGTTTGTATTGTCATTGATGTCAACTTGATATAATCTGTACGGTCATGTACATAATGCCAAAGACTTCAGAGAATCAATGGAACAAAGGTTATGCTTTTAGCAATGCATAAAAGTCAAATATTCACTAAGTGATAGACAACACCGACGGAGTGCACACCATCGGTAAAGCCAAAGAAGAAAAGTCACAGTGATACCCGACGCACTGAAGACAGTGTTTCCTGATGAAGCAAACCACAGGTTGCCCGACGAGTAAAAAACCAACGATGCCCAACGGACGGAGATCCCAAAGTTAACTGGAGTCACACCAACGGAACTGGCAATTGTAACCGAGGAATAACTGAAGAGTTGACCGATGAAATAGAGAGTTCAGAAAATGACAAAATATGTATTTGGAAGAGCTAAAGATAGACTTAACTGGTTGTTTTCATTGTTTTATTCGACCAGAGTTAAGTGATTGATTTAAAGAAGATTTGTACAGTTGGAAAGAAGATAAGTACGAGATAAATCAGGAGTTATGCTTTAAATCAGATTGGCTAGATTGTTTTTCATGCCAAGAATCAAGAATCAATGAATATCATGTCTATATAAAGAGACAAGCTTAATTCATTTCCTTATCACATTCACGAAAAAGGGATTAAGGGGAGTGAATGAAAAGAAGATGCTAAAGAGAAATTGATGAAGGATAGCTTCATACAGTCCTGATCAATCAAGCTGAAGGAAGAGCTAAGGAATTCTACAGACACCAAAAAACAATGAGCACAGCATCACAGAGCAAAAAGTGTGGAGCACAAAGAATTGAATTGATATATTGATCAGAGAGGTAATGTACTTAAATAGATCTTAAAATCTGCAATTCAAGTTGCATTAGAAACATGTCATTTTGTTTCAGTTTAACCATTGAAGCATCAAGTCTCTTAATAGAGAAAGATTAACAGTCTTCTATATATTGAGGTACATCCCAAGGAGTGCCAAAAAGGTTGATTCATGAAAGTAGCACTAGATTTGCCTAAAGCCTATTGACAATCTAAGAAAGAGGTTGATTCAAGGATGGTAGCAAATTGAGTTGCCCGATACTAAGTGACAACCTATATGTATAAAATCCTCTAACAAGGTCACACCTAACAGTGTGTTTGTAACCTTTAACATGGTTGGCTCTTATAGGGCTCACTTCAGAAGAGTGAAAATTTTGGGTACCGGTCCCAGTGGTTTTTCCCTCAACAGGGTTTCCACGTTAAAATCCAAGTGTTATGTGTGTATAGTTTATTACTTTACTGTTTTACATTTCACATATGCATTTCTAGATATATCGGTATACTCTGCTTATTTACTATATTTTGGTAAATAGTTATACTGCATATCGGTAATCAAAGAGAATAAGGATAGACAAGGAAAACCAACAGACAGTTAATCATTATAAGTATTTCATAGCATGCATCTTGTAGGGACTTAATAATCTGAGGTTTATTTGATTGGTGGTTAGTGATTAAAGGATAAATTTTTGAGGCCACTGATTCACCCCCCCCCTCTTAGTTATTACTAACACAAGACTTGAAAAAGGAGAAATGGGTGGCATACAAAAAAGTGTTCCTCCTGCCTTTTCTAACATGTCTCTTTAAACTGATTAATATGAATCCTCCAAAGGAATTGTATAAATGCCCTAAATTTTACAAAGCTATCATTTTCTAAGAACTCATCACTAGCGTGCTTGGTAATAGGGTCCAGCTCTTTACCAACAAATTTGGCTACAGTTAGATCCATCTCAACCCTTTTGGGTGCTTCTGGTATTCCCTCTTGAATTTATTGATGAGTAACACAAATCTGCCCCATGCTTTCCATTTGTAGAAATTGCTCTGCTACTCCCTATTCATCAATATGCAATGGGGATTGAGAAGGTGAATACACACCTCCAATCTATTGTACATCTTCTTCCACTCTCTATCTCTTTGGAGAAGGTTGGGTATGAAGATCAACATTAATTGACCTCTTCCCCTTTGAGGTGGAAGGCTCCTCAACATATGTTTGCTCCTCAATCCTTTTTAAGGAAGAATGCATATCTTGTATTCTATGGCCCTCCTGGGATGTATCTCCCCTAGGAATCACCACACTGTATCCTGCTCTCTATTGAAAAACATATTCACCCGGTGGAACAAGTGTATAAAATGCTAGCTTGCTCAAAACAATTTTAGCCGTGTCTAGCTCTGACTCAATAACAACATCATTTTTATGATTTAAAGTTTGCATAATTCCTTCAAAATAATTCATCAGAGAATAAACTTTCCTTTCAAAGGGATTCAAGTCCCTCGATGGATCATAATCTCTGTCAAAATGTTGCACAAAGTCAAGGGTCTTCTTGTACACTAGCCAATTCTCCTTCTTAACTTCTTGTTCTTGTAGTTTGAACTCATTTATGATAATATCTTTAGGAAAGTGGAATTGGTGGTCCATTTCCACACACTGAGTTCTCTTCTTAAACATATCATTCAAGAAACCCTCAAGGTCAACACACCTCTCCACTGATGTTTCTAGTTTATAAGGCTTCAAAACCTTATCCATGTGCACCCACCCAACCTTGGTAATAACAAATTGGTGAGAAATAGTGATGGTGGGAAAATAGAACCCCTGTTCTTCCCTGTCAGTGCAATCTTCTATAGACCACCAATTTGTCTGATAATCTCAGCAATACCAACCTTCAAAGGAACTTGGTAAGGAAGCAAAATTGAGTACCCCTAAAACCATATACTCTAAAAATAGTTGAAACAGGATATAGGATAATATCCCCCTAGTTATGTACTATTTTGATGTCCTTAGCATATTGCTTTGGTCTTATGAAAGACAATATAGCTTTTGGGATCCTGGGATTATCAAGAAACAATAATGCTTTAGCCTTGAAGAAAAACACCTATCAAAAGTAACAAAACTTGCATCTGCTATGTCCAAGGATAGATCCAAGCTCCACAATTGGACTAGCATATCTTCACCATCCTTCATCTTTATTAAATCCATCTCTTTCTCAAAATAGTTTGCACCTTTGTATAAAAACATGCACATCAACATTGAATACCATCCAAATAATTTATCCACCTTTGACTTCTAAATACCAACTAAAGCATTGTGAATTAGGTCAGCAACAAAAGGTGCACAGTAAAAAATGATAGCAAGATGAGGTTGAAGGGCTTGAACCATCATAAACATATAGTGGATTGGCATTACTGTTTCTACATCCTCTCCAAAAATCTGACACAAGGACCAATACATATCCTTTGCCTTCATATTGAAATAATATAACTTAATTGGATATGGGGTATTAGAACCTACTACACTTAATCTTCCAACCTTGTCAAAATACTCCCTTAAAGGTCCACTTCTGAGATAATCTCTTTGAGCCTTGTACACTTCCCTGTAAGATTCAAAATTAATTTCTTCAAGCTAGACAAAGGGATCATTCAACTGGAAAACAACATGAATTTTATCAGTAGTGATGCTTATCAGAGGGATAGCATTCACATCTCTCACCACCCTAGCCACTAGGTCACAGTTCTTTGCTACTTGGAGCAGGATGTTAGCATCCATGAAAACGTTTGGAACTACTAGCTTCCCCACATCGAATTGCCAAATAATACTACTAGGAGAAAAGGCATTCCTTTGACCAAAACCCACTTTAAAAAGAGCTAAACCAGACACACTAATATGTGTATCCCTCATCTAGTTACCTTTATCATATAATTAACCATCACCTACTTTTAGACAAGGGTTTTTTGGCACTAACTCTTTTACTTTGGAAGCATCATTAGTAGACCTATCAAGTTGCTCTAGAAAATCATCACATACTGCTCTTTCTTGATAGTGTACTTTACCCTTGAACTCCCTGTTAGGACTACAATTTTTTTTGGTGATAAGCCTCTCTATATTATATGTTCATGCCCTCCCCTGAGTTCTTGTTTGGTTTCTAGCTTTGGTCACAATTGTGTAAGGTCCTGCCTATTTTTAGGCATTGGCTAAGCTCCAGACATAATGCACCAAAGAAAAAAAAAATCAAACTTTTTTTTTCCAAATTCACTAAAACAAAGTAGTCTTTGGCAATTTTTTGTGGATTTCGACTATAAAATATGTAGATCATAGAGAACAAATGCTGAAAATTTTGCAAAAATCCATGGTGTTTTCGGATTTTTCAAATTTGGTTAATGGTGCATTCTGTCTGGAGCTTAGCCACATTTTTTATGCTATGTCCAAGCCTTGTACCCAACCCTACCTGTCATTTAACAAAACCCTTGGTTACCTTTTGGTTCAAAAACCCTAAGTCTCTTGTGCCTTTTATGTTTATGCATTACTTTTTGGGGCCACTTAAGTTATTTTAGCCATGTGTCTTAAGTTGTAAGCAGGGCCATTTCCTTCTAAATCATAATTCCTAGCGGGGCCTACATTTTAATTTTTCCTAAGTCCTAAGTCCCTATTGTATTTTATTTCTCACAAGATGTCGAGCAACTTCCTTTTGATCCAACGACAAATGTAATACCTTGTACATAAGATGCACCAAAGATACTCATAGCGGCATAGCAGAATGATGACAAGTGTCCATCTAAGATTGTGGGGCCAACATCTTCAAATTTAGTGATGAGGATAGGGTTCGATCAAATCTCTTTTAATCTAACAGTGGGTGCAATCCTATGATCTAAAGATGCAAGGGGGTTACTATTCAAGGCATCATGCCTATGTGATGTGTGCCAAGTGGCGGGACCTGGCCAGGCTTGAAAGGAGCATAACTTTAAGTTAGATATTTGTTGATCCAACAAAAAAATTGATTCCTGGAACATAAGATACCCATTATTTATTAATCGTAGGATCATGCTTAGTTGACAAGTGTCCATCCAAAGATCTCACCTTGGTGGGGTCAAAAAGTAAAGCATTGAGTAGATTTAAGTTGATCCAACAGTTGGCGTGATGCCGCTAAGAAAAGTTGCACCTATTTTTAGTTATCATGGGATCACGATTGAATGGAACGTACCATCATAAGATTATGGGTCTGAGTTTTCAAATGAGGTAAAGGCAGAGCAAATCAAATTTAATCTGATGGTAGGCGTGATGTTGCTAACAAAAGTTGTACCAAGGATAATCATCGCAGAATCACACCTGAGTGACACCTATCCAGGTTGATGAGGAGCAGTAAAGTGGGACCAAAGGTGCTACATGGAGTTGAAATATCACTCGCTGATTGGTTGCCTTTGCCACTATTGTTGTGATGTGGATTTCATCGGTTTGTTGACTTTTTTGGACCGCACGATGTGCTGAGATGGATCCCAATCAATGGTTGTGTTTTAAATTTAGTTTTTTGGTGCGAGAAGCTTGGTTTACCATTTGAGCCGCAGGTTTTTGAAAGTGAAGAAGTAATTACAAGGCTTGTGGCTACCCTGTCAATGATTAATGCAAATTGTTGGCAAGGTTATAGTGTAAAGTGTTCCATTTTGTGATTCAAACATTACCATTTTTAGAGAAGCAAAATAGAGCCAAATTTTTTAGAGAAGCAAAGTGGAGCTAAATTGCAGTGTATCTTGTAACAACTTGATTTATGGTTCTATTGTATTTTGTCTTTCATGATGAGTCAGTCTTTTTCTTTACCTAACAATCTGTAGCTTGTTGCATCCTAGTTCATAACAAGATTCCAATTTTGCTAGAGCTGTAAGTAGTAGGAGGAAGTATTGTATAAGGGGTTGGTCAATTAATGATCAATCAACACGTAATTGCAAATTCTGATCTAGACTTTTGTATTTGAGTTTTAGTAGTCTGAGCAAATATTGAATGTATTGAAGCAATATTGATTAATGAAAATATAATTTGAATCCCTTCTTTATGTTCAATTGTCTCCATGTGTATGCTTTGAATTCTTATGAGTTTGATATATAAGACATTCCAAGTTCATGAATTTGTAAGGAAAATTATGAAATCTATTTTAAGGTTATTTCTAAGGGGAGTGTAATTGGTAAGAATAAGTTTAAGGGGGTTTAAAGATTACATGCGAGTTTGATCTACTCAATGCTTTATCGTGTGGCCCCACTTAGGCGAGATCTCTGTATGGACACTTATTAGCCAGGTATGATCCTGTAATGAGTAAATAATATGCATCTTCTATTCCAAGCATCATGACTGTCGTCTGATCAAAAGTAATCTGACTTACCTTTATCTACCTTTTAGTCCCAGCCAGGTCCCGCCACTAGCCATGTGTTCCTTTGCACAATTCACTCAAATATGCCAACAAGGTAGCTTCTAAAGATGCCAACAGGGTAGCTACTAAAGCTATGGGATCACACCTGAGTGACACATGCTGATATGGAACCAAATTGATAACTATGTTTTAAATTTCATTTTCTGATGCGAGAAGCCTTGTTTTACCGTTGAGCTGCGAATTTTGAAATATGAAGAAGTAATTACGAAGCTTGTGGATACCCTGTCAAGAATTAATACAAATTGTTCGCAAATTTATATTTTCAAGCACTCCATTTTGTGATTCAAATGTTACAATTTTTAGATAAGCCAAGCAAAGCCAAAGTGCAGTGTATTTGATTTATTTTTTGGCATCTTTTGAAGCGCGTAAGTTATTCTGTCTGGTTGCTTCTACCTTCTGTAAATTTGAGTGCTGACCTAGATTAAAGTTTGAGGGAAGTAGGGTTTGTCTATTATTATTCTATTTTGTTACAATATCCTAGTTTCTAAGATGGCACTGTGTAGAGAGTTCAAGGGTAAAGCAGACTATCAAGAAAGAGAAGTGTCTGATGATTTTATGGAGCAACTTTATATGTCTACTAATGATGCTTCCAAAGTAAAAGATTTATTGCCGAAAAACCCTCATCTGAAAGTAGGTAATGGTCTACATGATAAAGTTAACTAGATGAGGGATGCAAATATAGGTGTGTCTAGTTTAGCTCTTTTCAAAGTGGGTTTTGGTCAAAGGAACGCTTTCGATCCTAGAAGTAATATTTGGAAATTTGATGTGGGTAAGCTAGTAGTTCCAAATGTTTTCATGGATGCTAACATCCTACTCCAAGTAGAAAATAATTATGACCCAGTGGCCAGGGTGGTGAGAGATGTGGATGTAACCCTTTGATAAGTATCATTGCTGATGAAATTTGTGAAGTTTTCCATTTGAATGAGCCCTCTGCCTAGCTTGAAGAAATTAATTTTGAATCTTTTAGGGAAGTGTACGAGGCTCGGAGAGATGGACCTTTAAGGGAGTATTTTGACAATATTGGAGGATTAAGTGTAGTAGGTCCTAATACTCCAGAGCCAATTAAGTTGGATTAATTCAATACGAAGGAAAAGTGTATGTATTAGTCCTTGTGTCATATACTTGGAGAGGATGTAGAAACAATAATGCCAATCCATTATATGATTATGATGGTTCAGGACCTTCATACTCATCTTGCTATCATTTTTTACTTTACACCTTTTTTTGCTGACCTACTTCACAATGGTCTAATTGGTATTCAGAAGTCAAAGGTAGATAAACCATTTGCATGGTATTCAATGTTGATGCACATGTTTCTATACAAAGGTGTAGATTATCTTGACAAAGAGATGGCTTTAATGAAGATAAAAGATGGTGAAGAAATTCTAGTCTAATTGTGGAGTTTGGATTTATCTTGGGATAGAGCATATGCCAATTTTGTTACTTTTGACAGATGTTTTGCTTCAAGACTTAGAGCCCTATTATTTCTTGAGAATCCCAGGATCCCAAAAGCTTTGTTGTCTTTCATAAGACCAAAGAAATATGCTAAGGACATCAAAATAGTACATAGTTGGGGGGATATCATCCTATATCCCGTTTCAACTATTTTTAGAATGTATGGTTTCAAGAGTACTCCATATTTACTTCCTTACCAGGTTTATTAATTTGAAGGTTGGTATTGCTAATATTATTAGATAGATTGGTGGTCTATAGGAGATTGCACTGACATGGAAGAACATGGGTTCTATCTTTCCCACCATCACTATTTTTCACCAATTTTTTATTATCAAGGGTGGATGGGTGCACATGGATAAGGTTGTGAAGCCTTATAAAATAGAAACATCAGTAGCAAGGTGCACTAACCCCGAGGGTTTCTTGAATGACATGTTTAAGAAGAGAACTAGGTGCATGGAAATGGACCACCAATTCCACTTTCCTGAAGATATTATCATAAATGAGCGCAAACTACAAGAACAAGAAGTAAAGAAGGATAAGTGGCTAGTGTACAAGAAACCCTTTGAATTTGTGCAAAATTTTGACAGATATTATGATCAATTGAGGGACTTAAAGCCCTTTGAAAGGAAAGTTGATGATCTGATGAAGAATTTTGAAGGCATTATGTAAAATTTAAATCATAAAAAGGATGTTTCCATTGAGTTAGAGACAGACAAGGCTAAAATTGTGTTGAGCAAGCCAACATTTGCTACACTTGTTCCACCAGGTGAATATGTTTTTCACCAGAGAGAAGGATACAATGTGGTGATTCCCAAGGGAGATACATCTCAGAAAGGCCATAGAATACAAGATATGCCTTCTTCCTAAAAAAGGATTGAGGAGAAAACACATATTGAGGATCCTTCCACCACAAGGGGAAGAGGCTGATTGGTATTGATCTTGAGTCCCAGCCTTCTCCAAAGAGGCAAAGAGTGGAAGAAGATATACAACATAGTGGAGGTGTGTATTCACCCTGTCAATCCCCATTGTATATTGATGAACATGGAGTAGCAGAGAAATTGCTATAAATGGGAAGCATGGGGCAGATTTGTATTACTCATCAAGAAATCCAAGAGGGAGTACCAGAAGCACTCGAGAGGGTTGAGATGGACCTAACTATAGAAAATTTTGGTAGTAAAGAACTGGACCCTATCACCAAGAAGGTGAATGATGATTTCTTGGCAGATGATAGCTTTGTAGAAGCTAGGGCATTCATACAATTCCTTTGGAGAGTTCATAATAATTAGTTTGAAGAGACATTCCAGAAAAGGCAAGAGGAACAACCAGATAAGGACATGAATACTATTGAGGCTGAAGTGAAACAAGAAATGTTTGAGAATTTGAAAAGATCATCCCTAAGGAAGGAAGGGAAATGGTTAGAAGTACAAGAGTCCTCATTCTTCTAGAATGGGACATTGTTGATGCAATTGTGTTTGATGTTGTAAGAAAGAAAACAAAGCATGCACATGATACAAAGGAAGAAGCTGAGAAAGCCATCAAAGAGGTTGTGTTTACTGAAGATCATGCTTCTCTAGTCATGTGGTCTCTTAACAGAGAGGAGAAAAAAAAAAGGAATGAAATTGTTAAGGTTGATTACTCTGGTAGCTTAATGGTAAGGAGAGTTGGGGAGACTACAGGTGTGGAAGCATCTAGTGTAGTTTTAGAAACTACTAAGTTCAGCATGAAAGTGGCAGAAAAGGAAGATCAAAGTGCTAAATTTGAAATGGTCCTTACAGATTACAATGCTTTGAAGAGGGAGGTTATTGAAAAGGACAAGGTAATTGCACAATTAAGAGGCCAAAAATTATTTGAAGAATCTCCTCAAAGAATGATTGCCAATTATCCTACCCAGCCTTTGTCCTCTATTCCTATTATAGAGTTTCCCCCTTATCCTATGCCCTCTAGTTCTAGATCAGAAGCAAAGCTGAGCTTGGAAAAAAAGAAACTAGAAACAGAGAGAAAGAGATTAGGAGAGGAAAGTGAAAAGTTCAAAAGGGCACAAACTATAGTGGATCAAAAATATGAGGAGAAGGTGACAAATACAATTTTGTAGTTTGTTCAGGGTATAGAGCCTAACATTATTTATTTGGGCGGGAAGAGAGTAGTATTTTAAATTCTTTTGAAGAGGATAAGGCTACTTTGGAGCCAATTTTGGACAGGTGGATAGGGAGGAAATGAGATTTAAAATTATTTTATTCTTTTTCTAAGGCCGAGAATAATGTTGATACAACAATAAAGACTATCTACAAATTTGTTAAAAACTTGTTAGAGTTTGCAGTAAGGAGAGTCAACATCCAAAGAAGATAAAAGGTACCAAGGAGGGAATACTCCATAGTTTGTTTTGAAATATCTCCTGGCATTTTCAAAAAGAATGGAAAATTGAAGAGTAAGGGAAAATGGATGGGAGAGATGGATGATGAACTGTTTGTGAGACTTAATAGCATCATAAACCTAGAGATTACCAACAATTGAAAATGCCAAGTCTCATTTTTGGTTTTGGAGAAAGTAAGTTCAACGAATGAAAAAATAATGGGATGAATTAAACAATAAGAAGGTTGAAATTGTTAACTTCTCTTGGCCCAGTGATGAGGTGTTTGCATCATGAAAGGGAATATATACCCCAGATGAATCAAAGAAATAGGAATACCCAATTGTTCTTTCAATAGGTGGTAGTTCTCCAACATCCTGAGGTTGTCAACATTTGCAAACACATTTTGTGCCTATAATAGTAAAGATAAAGGTTCCACTTGGCGAGCGCAGAACAATTTTGAAGTTGTTGCAAAGGCCCTGCGGTCCAATGAGAAATTGCTTTTGAAATCTTGTAACAACTTGATTATTGGTCCTGTTGTATTTTTGTCTTTCATAATAAGTCATCATTTTGTGTTTTTCCTAAATGATCTAAATGATCTGAAGCTTTTTTCAATCCTTATTAAATAATTTAGAATGACTGGAAAAAACTAAAAAATGGAGTATTCAAGTTGCATAGGAGTTGTCAGTCAGGGATATAACAGATTGTATTAGACTGTGTTATAATAGAAATAGAAAGCTTCAAGTGTTTTTCCATTATTGAAGTGGTGTGTATTTTGAAGCAAATTGTATACATGAACATGATTCTTCATACTTAATACAAATACTCCAAATTCAAGTCTCTTCTTTGTGTCAATTTCTTGAGTTATGAGTTTTTTGATTCATTACACATATTTTATCTGTGTGCATGTTGGTATTCCTGAGTTTTGATCTAGGTTAAAATTAAATATTGCTTTGGATAAGACATATATTCATTTGGTGTGCACAAAGATTTTATAATAAGTATGGGTCTGGATTAGTTGCATTTATGGCTTTTAATCTCTGACAATAGTTGGTTTTTGTATTTTGCATTTGCATTAAGATATTGCCCAATGGATAAGGCACTGGTTAGAAATTAATACCTTCTATAGTGATACATGTTCGGATGGGTTTGGATATATTTTGTAAATTTTAAATCAAAACCATTTCAAATCATTTTAAGTATTGTGGTTGTGTGATGTATGTTCTTCATGGTATTTGAAATTAATGAATGAGTGGTATCATTCAATATTTTCTTAACATTTTCTATTGTTTAAATCCAGAGAGAGTTGTAAAGTGTTGTATATTAAGATGGATTAGGTGTACCTTCCTTGGTCTTGCAGAATCAAAAGTGCATAGGGTAGTCTTGTCCCTATAGTTGGTCCAGTTACCTTAGATTTCCCCATATTTGGAACTAACCACTCCTTAAAATCCATCTATAGGTATATTGGTACCTTACAAAGCATAAAATAATTTTAAAACACCAACAAAATGCTGCTTAAATCCTTTGGGATAAAGGTAACTAGGATCCTGCAATGCAAGAAACCTACGATGTTTTCAGATTTTTAAAATTTGGCCATAGCTTAGTTGTGTCCCTTCCAAAATGTCACGTGTTTTTTACGGCACTGTATCGATAACACTGTGTGTTTTTTACACTAGGTCACTATTTTTTGCGAACATGTTATCCATTATTTTTTTCAAGGCTGGGATTAGTCGATGAGATATATTATTCGATGCAAGACACATTGTAATAGTGTTGTCAACAAGATAAAGCTCACTGCAACTTAGTACCTCGATTATTCGAAATGTTAATTTACTCGATGAAATGCTTCAGCCTTTTGGACCACTGATGTGTGTGCATCCTGATTCATAAAAATATTTGAAGATTGCTAGAGGTATAAGTAGTAGGAGACAATATTGTACGGGGATCGATCAATCAATACCAAATGCAAGTTATAGTCTAGACTTTTTCTATTGAGTTTTAATTTACTGAGAAAATACTGAAGGTTCTGAAGAAATACTGATTAATGAAAATGTAATTGGAGTCCTTTATTGATGTTTAATTGTCTTCATGTGTATGCTATGAATTCTTATGAGTTTGATTTGTAAGGCATTTCAAGTTCATTAATTTCTAAGGAAAATTATTAAATTTGTTGTAAGGTTATTTCTAATGGGAGTGTAATTCCCGAGAACAAATTTAAGGGGGTTTAGAGATTACATATGAATTTGATAATTGGGGATTAAGTTATAGAAAGTGAGTTGTAAGGCATATAAATATTTCATGGGTTTTAATTGGTTTCCAATAATCTAGTATGGTGGATGAGCATTCATAGGAAATATGTGTTGGGTAATGGTGGGAAAAGTAGGTCAAAGTTAATTGACAAAATTGAGTTGCAGAATGGTGCTATGCAGAACATTCCATCGGAGAAGGAGTTACTTGATATTCATGAACACATATACAAACTGTTAAGGAAAGTTGTAGAGACGGTGGAAAATAGTGATGCGTTCCCAAATCTCACAACCGAAGGAGAGATCTCCTAAAAATCTCCCAATGGAGAAACAAGACTAATGTTAGCCCAATAGAAGTTATCGGCACCATGGTATGTCTCATACAATAGTAAAAAAAGAATGTGCTTGTGAATACACACAAAATTTCATGTTAAAGCATGCAATGTTTTCTACCCTATCTAAAAAACCCCAAGAAATGCCATCCATGATGCTCATACAAATGAGAAGACAAATTAGAGGGAGGATGTGTCCAATGTTATATGGCTTTAGGAAGCATAATTGTTTTATTTTTTATTTTTTTTATGAATTGTTAATTTTGAAAAATAGCTGTCGACAACCACTGTAACTCCCATATAATCAGTATTTTTAGTTTTAAGTGTTTAACATTTTGAAGTAATATAGAAAACCATTTCCTTTATTTGGAAATTCTACTATAGATTTTGTTCATTTTCAAACAAGCTCTTAGTTAAAATAATCTTAACTGTCAAAACAGTTTGACATTTACTATTGTTGCACACATGAAATCAAGCTAACATATTTTAGAGGATGTGTTATTTTCCTAAAATTTAGTATTTAAATGTTTACATATCTGAGTTATAAAAATGCATTTTATTATATGGTATGGACTACTGCATAATTTATTGAAACGCAATGGACAAGAAATAAACTAATGCTTTTTTATTTAATTTATGTACATTACAAACATATTATTAACAATTGTGTGGTTTGGTTTTGCAAGTTACTACAAAAATTACAGATGAACCACACTAGAGAACTACTTTGCTAGTTGCATGATGAGTTACAAAGGCAAATTATTTTGGCCTCGACCATAGATGCATGGTGGTATGGGTGGGGGATGGCTTATGTTCCTCATTCAACACACCCTCGTAGTGTAGAGATCACTATTGACATTTAGACATTTTGCAATTCTCTTCACAATGACGAACAAACAAATCTTATCAATGATATTATGACACTATGGCTATTAGGGAATTGCCAAATTTTCATAGAGTGTACACACAATCTCACTTCGTGGGGCACACAACTACTAGATGTAGTTCCCAACCACACAATTGAGTATGCAACATGAGGGATTCCAGCAAACAAAATCATGTTAGACTACAACACACTCTTTGTGCCGACTGACAGTACACCCGGACGATGTCAACATTCTATGCGGACCACATTCAGAGGTGGCTGAGCAGGTTGGCTGATTGATACATAAACTTACTTTTATTTACATATGCCTAGACAGACATATTGGGCACCTTAATATGTTACGTATACTATTAATCTTCTATCCTCTTTGATGTTTTTACATATGCCTAGACAGACATAATGGGCACCTTAATATGTGGTGTATGCTATTAATCTTCTTTCCTATTTGATGTATTTACATATGCCTAGAAAGACATATTGGGCACCTTAATATGTGACATATACTATTAATCTTCCTTCCTCTTTGATGTTTCTACATATGACTTGACAGACATATTGGGCACCTTAATATCTGACATACACTATCAATCTTCTTTCCCCTTTCATACAATTTGGTGCTTTTAAATTAGCTTCTAATGATAGATGCAAATTGTTCCCACTATTGCGCTAACCTTAAATATTTTCATAATGAAAACCCCAAATCATAATAGTAATAGCAACCCTAGAGTAAACTCTACCCTTACCCTCATATCATGATTTTAAACATTAATTAAATAAATTAACTCTTCAATATATTTGATTGAATTTAGAAATACCTAATATCGAAGTATAATTAACTTGTGTTAGGTTTAAATTTTATATTTGGTGAGGGTTCATTTTGGTTTTGTCTTTGGTTTGGTTCAATATTTAGTTATGACTGAATTGTCGATAATGTTAAGTGATGGGTATTTTTCTCGTTGTTTGTCAATACTCGTAACAAAAGTATGACATATGTTTGGCCCAACATGGACCAAGCAATGATAATAGAAACAACAATAAAGTATTTCTACCTTCTACACTTTGAGTTCCACAAACTCAAGAGGGTTTACCAATTCTCTGCTTCTACTGGCTCACACAGAAACTCAATTAACCATATTTACAGTGGATTTTCTACATAACATTTGTTTTGTAGAGAGACTTATTTAATAAAAAATAACATACTAGATTAACTAAGTATTTGTGAGTAATGATAACCACACATTCCAGTTTCATAAAAGACCAGTGCCTTATCATATGGTATGGGTTACTTTAAATGCACAAATCCCCTAACAACAACACTCACTTAAGCATAGTTGCAGATTTTTCCAGGAAAGGAATATGCCCTACATATCACTCCACATTCATACTATAGATGTAACCATCAAATTTGTAAATATTTTCAAAACTCATTTAAATAATTCTAAGGAAATTAATTGTTTCAGGTTCGAAGAACCCCTAAGACAATCTCACAATCTACCATACAGATACATAAATTGAAGAGTATGTAACCATTCAAATTAAACAAATGATCAAACTCAGAACAAAGACAAGCATATTGGAGATTTGAAAATACCTGCAAACTTCTATTTGCATTGATATCAAATTATTCGGTCAATTCAAAATAAACTTCAAAACACTTATCGAAAAACAAGGTCTAATATTCAGAGCTTAACAATGCTTTCTTCCTTGATTCAAAAATGACTATCCCTATTTTAGTAGTCATGGATTATATTTATATCAAGATGAAGGTTTGACAACATAAACTATCTTAATAGAAACAAATTAAGATCTGACAAATTAATTATATATTCCTCATTTTTTTAGACCTCCCCATGTCGACTTGATACTTCCAGAGCAATTCTTGTTGGCAAAATATTTTGGTTACCGCCATCACATGAGTGGAAATATCATCAGTGGTTTGCAACTCTTCCAATCTGAATGTTACACCTTCCACAATCACACTCTTCCATTTTTCTAATGACATCATCAAACCATCCTCCAACAAAGTGGGCAACGCATCCATGACATCGCACTGAAGTCACTTTATATCCATGTTTAATTTCATACCCCATTCCTCATGTGCACTTGATAAAAATTTTCCCAACCAAAGTTTCTCTATATTTTCTAGATTAATTGTGTTCATTTTGTGTCTCATTCTATCCTTTAATCTTCTATGTTCCTCTTTTGCATTAAAAGTGTTAGAATAAGCATCGCAATACTTATCAACCATCTTCATCAATCTTTCACACCTTTTATGAACAATTATTATAGCCAAATCATCCAAATAATTACCCATCTCCTTAACTATCTTCTCTAGTTTCTTTGCTTTAAACCTCCAACAAGTTGCATCTCGCATTCCTTCTAGCACCCTACATTCTACATCATAATCATTGGTTTTCAAACCGTATCTAGTGGAACTGCCTTCTTGTGTCATTATGGCTATCTCTTTCCATACTTCCCTTTCTTCCTCATTTCTCTTCAAAGAATTCTTGTAACTATTTAGTTCTTTGATTAAAACATCCACTTGAGATTCATTCATCTTAACAACATCCACATTTAATCGTGTTGTCTCCCATGGATGAGTTCTACCAACTTGTTGAACAAGTGTATGAATGTTTCATCAACATATACAAGTAGTGGCCTCTGATCTCTTGGGTATAAATCCCATTGTAATAAAGCCTTGTGATCAGGACTATAACCAGATCCAGTGACAATATCTGATAAATCTTCAGGCTTAATTCTTAACCTAGGACCTTCCTTTCTTGCAAAACAATCAAACATCAATGCACCATGCATATCCCATCCTTGGTACAAGATAACACCAAAATCCTTAAGCAAGTGTCTTCCTCTTTTTGGAGTCATCTGTTTTAGTTCCTTCTGAACTTCTTCCTCTAGCGTCTTTTCAAGAACCTCAGTTTCCACATTCTCAGAGGCTTCTCTCAATTTTCTTCCTTTATATTGATATAAAAAAGATTTAAATTCTTTAGAAAAAACAAAGACATCATCAAAAATCATCTCCTCATGCTCAATTTCCCTCATATCCCCTAATCCATCTACATGCAGGGGTCCCAAGTTAAGTTAATTTTCCTCACACTCGGGAAAATAGTCTTCAACCTCAACCCCTTCTTCTTCTCTGAAGAGGACATCCTCATCATCACCTCTGGGGTCCAGAGACAAGTGTGCAATTGGGTAGTCTTCGCTAATCCTCAATGGGGGCTCTTTAAATACCTGTAGAGGACCATTATTGACAATCTATGTTTCATGCTTAATCAATTTCATGGCTCTATCCACTAGATCAATGATACCTTGGATGACTTGCATTAATTATTCCTCTTCTTATTTTCCACTGAAAAGCCTTTTCCACATTTTCATATATTTCCTTCATGTTAATAGCTTCATCCCTTTCCAAGTTTTGGATCAAATCACCAATGAGAAAAGATGTATGCCCAAATGATCACTACTTCTGAGATGCTCTGGCTCTTCCTATATATCCCTCAATATCAAAGGCTATCCTTATATCTCCTTGAGAGAATCCATACATAGCAAGTTTTTCATTGATAGAATCATAGCTTTGCATACTTTTCATGAAGAAATCACCAAATGATAAAGTACCTGGTAAGAATGACTACTTATTTCTTGATGTCAAATGCTGTGAATTTGATGATTCTATTTGCCTCACAATTTCTAGGTAAGCATGATTGGAAAGTTGTTAGGACAACCTTCAAAAATGTAAACCTTATCCTTGTACAATTTTGAAAAGCATACCAGTCACCCCAATTATGGTCTACCGGGCTCTGTTCAATATAGTCCTTAGGTCTGAGAAACCTTTTAATTTCTAATGGTAGAGTATGATTATATTCTCCTCTCAGTAGTCTCATCAAAGGCTTGATAAAATGCTCTTCAAAACATAAATAGTGTGAAAAGGTAGACCTGCAATCCCAGATTTTTAACCACAACTGTACTGGTTGTCTAAACCCTTGAACATCATACTCCCTAATTGGCAATCCCTCACCCCGGATATTGTTTTCTTGTCCAAAAAATAGAAACATAAGCATCAACAAGGAATAATGCTTAAACTTTAACTTAGATGAATCCTTTTGAAGCTTTTCTTAATCCATATTAATTTTGTCAGCAACATATGTGGAAAAATCAAAATAATTAGGATCTTTATATTATACATCAACTGCAAGGACAGTTAAAGGTATATTCATCAGAAGAGGGATCTCAATTTTGCATACCTGACCAACAGTCATGTAAGTATGCTACAAATATGGGTAAAACAACTTCATATCATATGGTGGGTGGTCATTGCTTGAAAACACTAGTCTTGAATTTCCCACCTTAGGGTGATGAAAAGACAACACCCAGGTCTTGTACACCATTTCTAGGGAAAATTACTCTTCCCTTAGTTTTGGTATGTTCAAATTGGATTCATAAAATAAATCTAGCTGAAAAAACTTCTCAATTACTTTTTTCGTGATGAAAATCAATGGTCTACTGGAAGCTGAGTTTATAGCCTTAGTTTGTGGAACGTAACCCTTGATAATTTCTTGCATCAATTCAATATTTACAAACACATTTGAAACAACTAGTCTTCCCAAATTTGTCTTCTATAGATGACACACTGGGGTTCTCTCCAACCTCCTACTATAATAAAATATGAATAATGCGTAACCCCTAGACGTAATCCACACATCTCCTACTTCATCGCATCTATCCTTGATTCCTTCCTCCCCTTTCTTCACCTTCTTCAGCCTCTAAGCAGATAGTGGAAATTGGTTAGGAAAATATTGTTTTAAATGTCTTCTCTCGGCCTTTTGCCTCCCTGGCTTGATTTCCTCAGTGGGCTGGTCAATTGGGACATCCTTCTATTTTTTTTCCCTTGGTTTCTTTCATGATGAAGGTTGCATGTTCTTTGACTCCTCAACAAGCTCCACAATTCACTCAGCAACTTGATGAAACTCCGTAATTCTCAATCCTCCAAATCCTGCAACTCTACTCATCGAGTAATCCTTTATGATCTTCTTTGCAATACCTAGAGGTTTATCGATTAACTAGAAACCCCCATTTTCTCCTTTTTTCCCTTATATGTTGTCATATCTTATTCAAAATCACCTTTAAACAATACTATCTGCCCTTACTCGATAAAATGTCCTATCGAATAACCATCAGGCTTCGTTGACTTCTTACACAACTTACTCGATGCCTTTATTATCCGATGGGTGCCTATGCGGGGGCGATGTCTAATGTCAGTGTCATCTATTTTATTGTTCCTCTGACAAATATCCCTTTAAGAATTCAATATTGAATGACACGCTCAATCTGCATCATAAAATCCCCTTTTAAGTAAGTTACAAGTTACTCAAAACTTTATTTCTTCCGATACAAAGAATGTTTTAAATTCCTTAAATTTATTGCTTAATTACTTTGTGTTAAATGCTTCCTTACCTACTAAGTGTATTGACAGTTATGGCTTTCAGACGGACAAAGTGAGTGAAGTGACTTGGACAGTAAGTCGGAAGCAGTGGGCGGGAAAAAGTGAGCATGAATTCACTATTAAAATGATGCTTAAGGTTGTTGCATTTGCATTTGTCTTTGTCTCATCTATCTAGTCTCGATGAAAATATTCTATATTTTTGGCAAGTAGTGGGTGAAAAAATATTCTAGATTTTTGATGACGACTGGCCACAAAAATAGAGAAGGTATTCATTCGACTTGCGGGTAACAGTTGCATCCAAAAAAAATAGAGATTGAAGAACAGA
The DNA here is from genome assembly GCA_018584345.1 of Thuja plicata. NCBI lineage: Eukaryota > Viridiplantae > Streptophyta > Pinopsida > Cupressales > Cupressaceae > Thuja > Thuja plicata. The sequence continues at coordinate 108,176 of MU227875.1, read as the reverse complement.
AGAATTGAAGAATATAAAACATTGGAGTGAGTCAGAAGTTCATAGTTACTCGGTGTTGTATATTTAAAAAAATGCCTTTATATTAATTTATTTTTCTAAATTTGTCAAAATACATTGAAAAAATGGTTAATATTTTTTTTTTGCTATAAATTGGTCAAAGTGATTTGGGTATTATTTAATTATCATTTTTTTCCTTGTATTTTCCGTTGGAGGTGCAGAGCAGAATCCACAGTGAATTTTCAGCGTGACAGAGCGAAATAACACAACCTTTGCAAGGGTTGGTGGGACAAGAGTTAACACAGAGCATAATTATAAAAATGTGTGTCCTAATAGTTTGTTCCATACTTTTCAAATCCATAATTTATCTTGTACATTACCTTGTATTCATGTGACATGCGTATTGCCTACTTTTTATTTTTTTATTGGTTAACGGATTTGGGTTTTGAAGGGGTTAGGTTGTAGATGCACTATGCATATAGAAAGTTGTAGATGTAGGCATTAGGTTTGGATGGCAACAAAAAAAAACTAGACCGCCCTTGAATGTCTAGGATTTGGCTACTCCTCCAACATGCGTTTCTAAAACCCACATCGTTATCACAAAATGGTCGAAAACAGACAACAGTTTCGACATTTAAGTGCGAACATACAAAAACTAAAGTTTCTCTGATGGATGTTATCAAGCCTAGAATTTGATGGTCGTAATGGTTTTTTTTTGTAAATTTGGACAGTATATGACAACTTAAGTTTTATTTAGACCGTATAAATTGAGATGCTATTTTTTTTCTTAATATATATTTATTTAGATGTTTTTAAATGATAGATATGAATGATTCTAAATTTTAAAATATTTAATATAAAGTTAGAAACCTGCCATTAATAATACTTAATAGAGATAATCATCATTTAATATTAGTACTATTAGTACGTAGTATATACGTTTCTATTTTATTTATTTTTATTCATATTAATTTACAATCTTGTAAAATAGAATATATAAATTTTAAAAATTTATTTAATAAATTTGAGATTTTTTCATCAATGTTAATTTATAATATTAGCTTTTTGATATATTACTAATTTATATATTTTTCTAATCTAATTTTATTTTTAGCATAAATACAAAATTTTGATTATATATTATTATTAATTTAGAACCTCTTTTATTTAAAATAATGTAAGATAATTTACTTATAAACATTTTTTTTGATAATCAATATTTTTCATAAAACGTAAAATAAAAGGCATTGAAATGGCCAAACCATCATAAAAAAATCATAGGACAGGCATGGGCGACCGTCAAATTCCAGGCCTGGATGTTATCGCCATTGGTATAACATTTCCCATCGAGATGAGAGCAAAATCTTACAGCAATGACCTAAGTTATGCGAAGGAAGAAAACACAGAAGAGTTTCCCTTGCCTGCACCGGAGCTCTTAACCTTTCATCATTTGTGCATCTTATAGTTAATTGTGCATGCATGAATAAAAAACACTCTTTGATCTTGACAAAATGATCTTCGATTAACCTTCAACAACATAGGTAAATGAGACCACTTGCAGAGAAAACAGTCGATGTTTTCCACCCAATACTTGCACTTAAAATTTAAGTTTAATCGTGCAACAGTGATAAAATCTACCAGTGACTGAAACAAACAATATTTGCCTGATCAACAAGACCTAGGTCTGAAATTTGATGGTTAAATTGGCCATTTTTTCACTTTTGGACCGTATATGACAAGTTAAAAATTTATTAGACCGTATGGAGTGATGGGTTAATTATTTTTATAAAAACTGTCATTATGACAGTTGAATTTATTAATAAACCATTAAAATATGTTATAGGTAGTAAAGTATTTCATTTAATAATATAAATATATGTTATTTTATAATATATATTTCTATTTTTTAGTATATATTCGTATTAATTTTGAATTTTTTAAAAATAGAATATATGAAATTTACAAACTTTGTTAGAGTAATTAGGTAGTTTCATTACTCCTTTTTCTCTTAAGCTTTCTCGTAGGTGCATATAATTAATATGTTATATTAATTATTTTGTACATCCTAATTTTTTTCTTTTTTAGGGTTTCATTCACCTTTAAGATTGAATGCTTGTAATCTTTTTTTCATTCTCTCAGAATACATTTTGAGCTCTCACCTTTTGAGCACAGAAGGGTTTCAACTTTTTCCATCTTTTGCTTCATTCTTTGTAACAGGTATCTTGTATGCAGATTGGTCTTGGAAGTCGAAGCTATATTTCTCAGTTTCTACATGGTATCAGAGCCATTCTGCTGCTGCTTGTTCGAGTTCTTTTGAAGCTGTGGATCAAGCATCTTTTTTTCTACTTTTTTCTGTTGTTTTTATTGGATTTGGGGAGTCTCATTTTTTTGGTGCACTTTGGACAAAAACTGACCTTACGGTTGCGTCTGGAAGGCCCAAAAATCCTAGAATTCATATAAAAAATGACCTATTTGGCCTCCGGAGCATCTAGGAGAAATTTTTTTCCCTACTAGGGCCGTACGGGCACGAAAATCAATTTTTTTTTCATTTTTTTGGCAAAAAAATTAATTTTTTTAAAAAATAATGCTCCTGTGTTAATTTGATCCCACCACCAGCGCTCTGCCCTGACACCGTCCGCGCACCACCCTCCGGCCACCTCACCGCCACCGGACCCCACCGCCATCGCCGCCTAGCCTGGCCGCCACCTCTATCGCCGCCGCTGCCCACCAGCCACCTCTGTATGACCGGACATCCCGGGACAGCCATACAATCGTCAAAATTTTTCCCGGGACTATTTTTTTCCATGTAGCTTGTCTTTTTGGGGTACCTGTGCCTTTTTGGTCCTACAGGGCTCATACAGACTCAAATTTTTGACTTCTATATATAGTCAGAAAGCTCTTTCCAAGCCCGTTGCTCTCATCTAGGTTTCATTCCCTGATTTTTCTATTTGCTTGCCAGATTTTGTAGTCAAAGATGCACCTTCTTTTGTGCTCCTCGTCATGCTTCTGGAACTCAAGTTTTTTTTCTCATTTCTTGTGCTTTCATTGTAATTTGTGGTGTATGGGGGATAGTATTATACATTGTGGGGGGGTGCATTTTACTTTCTACAATTTCCTTAAGAAAGACCTTTCTACTTCCGTCTTATTCTTCTCTCAATGTCAGACCCCTCTGTGGCCCGGCTGACACCACATAACTACCACACATGGAAGCCACAAATGACTAGAGTCCTCATGTCATGAGGTTTATGGTCCTGCATGGATGCAGCTCACCCAGTTCTACAGAGGCCTTATGAGGCTCTTATGCACATAAATAGGATGGATGAGGCAATGGACCTCATTGCCATGAATATTTCAGATGGGTTGTTCCACCTGGATGGTCTGACCACACCCAGGGATATGTGGGACAAGTTTTCCACCTTGTTTGACACCATGAATCAGTTCAGGGTTCTCGAGATAGATGCAGAGTTCACCTCCTTGGTACCTGAATCATTCACCAGCATTGAGGACTTCCTGATAAAGTTCAAATCTCTTCGATCTATTTTACAGGTTGCTGGGAAGACGAAGTCAGATGATGAGTGTATCTTTCTGATACTCTCAAAGCTTTGTGGCCTTTATCAGATTTTCACTTCTACCTTCTACTCCACTATAGATGCACTGGGTGCACGTCATGTTATGCCCTCTTTTAAGACCTTCTGTGACAGGTTAACTCATGAGCAGTCCAAGCTCAGTCAGATGGATTCTCTTATAGGTTAACAGTCATAGGCATTGCTTGCCAGGTCATCTCAGGATACACAGAAGCTGAAGCTAAAGCATATATCTGATTCCTCTTCTAAGCATTCTATTGGCCCACCATCTTCTTCTAAGAAGGAGCAATAGAAGACTGAGAACCCTACATGTTCCTATTGTCAGAAGGGGCCTCATGATGAGTCACATTGTTTTCAGAAGAGATTTGATGGCTATGAGAAACATATTGCAAAATTTCAAGCTCTCCTTCAGAAGAGCACTATTTCCTCTCCATCCTCTTCCACCTCACAGGGGTCTATTTTTTATTCTTCTACCTCATCTTCGACATCTGGATAGGATTTTGGATAGGGTCATGCATTATAGGCTTCTGCTGCATCTCCTTCCCAGGTCCCTTGGATACTGGATTCAGGTGCTTCTCACCATATGGCATCTTCTCTGGAGATCTTCTCTTCTATTGAGGCTTCTCCTATTCCCCACATTCTCACGGGGAATAACATTGTTATGCCAGTCTGCGGGAAAGGTTCTGTATGCATTCAGGATGGCACAGTCAATGATGTATTGTATGTTCCATCTCTGTCTACAAACCTTCTCTCTATTTACCAGATTACACACAGTGGATCAGGGAAGATAGTTGAGTTCACGGAAAATTCAGTCTTCATTCAGGATAGTGTGATAGGTGGCATTGTTTCTACAGGGACAGTTGATCATTTCACCCATCTCTACACCTTTTCTCACTTTGGTCCACCATCTCCATCATTGGAGCACAACTCTCCTCTTCTGCGAGAGCATCATGTGGTGCAGTCAGGTCACTTGAACCTCTGTGTTGTTCCTGAGACCACTGCTGTGACTGCCACACCACATCTTATTAAGGTTCTTTCTCTTTCGCAAGACTCTTCTTTAGCACTATCAGACCCTCCAGCTCCATTCATCGAGCCACCAGGTGCAGTTGTTGAGGATTCTATAGAGGACACTCATCTCCTCTCTCATGATAGTGTCAGCACACCTGTCATACCACTTGTATTGGGGATTCCTTTTCAGGATCCTCGTGTCTACTCCTTTGAGCATCAGCTTGGCCTTCCAATGACACCTCATCTTTCAAGGTTACCTCTTCAGTGCTCACTTCCTTTCACTCCTTTGTATTGGCGTCATGGTGGTTTTTTCATTGATCTAGGGGTTCTTTCATTCTGGGGGGCTTTGGAGCCTCAACCCTCTCTCACGGGGGGGTTGGCAGCATGTATTGTACTCATGTCTTTGAGAGAGTCTCTTGAAGTCATCTTTTGTCTTTTGCTTGCTTTTATATCTCTTTTTGGAGAGGAGTTTTTCCCACTGGGTTTTCTCCTTTATCTTCGGTTCATAGAGATTTCCTTATATTGGGTTTCTGATCAGGCCTTGTTGCCAGGACCCATTTCTTGCTTTCATTATTGTGCTAGGTTAGCTTACCTCCTGAGCTTCACTTAAGGGGGGGTGTTAGAGTAATTAGGTAGTTTCATTACTCATTTTTCTCTTAAGCTTTCTCGTAGGTGCATATAATTAATATGTTATATTAATTATTTTGTACATCCTAGTTTTTTCTTTTTTTAGGGTTTCATTCACCTTTAAGGTTGAATGCTTGTAATATTTTTTTCATTCTCTCGGAATACATTTTGAGCTCTCACCTTTTGAGCACAGAAGGGTTTCAACTTTTTCCATCTTTTACTTCATTCTTTGTAACAGGTATCTTGCATGCAGATTGGTCTTCGAAGTCGAAGCTGTATTTCTCAATTTCTACAAACTTGTTATACTAATTTAGAATATTATTATTATATATATATATATTTTTAATTATTTATTATATATTTATATTAATTTAAAATTATTTTAAAATAAATCGATCAAAAAAAAATCTTTTAAAATAAAGCATAAAAACTTAGAAACTTTCTTAAATATTTTGAAATTTTTGCATGAATTAGTTATATATATATATATATATATATATATATATATATATATATATATATATATATATATTCTAATGTAATTCAATGAATGTCAAGTTTGTAATACAAATCTATTATGTAATATATGTATTATATAAAATATTTAAACTTTAAAAGAATGTATTCATAAATTAAATTTATTTGGATAATCTTTATTTTTCTTAAAGCGTAAAATGAAAGGCATTAAAATGACCAAACCGTCATAGAAAATCATATGACAGGTAGGGGTGACTGTCAAATTCCAGGTCTGTCAAGACCCTCCTAGAAACTTATCAGCTGAGTTATGTCGATGGCGAAAACACAACAATTTCCACTGTCTACACATGAGTACTTAAGAGCTCATCCATATTATATTTAATTGGAAAAGTGTGATTAAAAATTTTCCCTTGATCTTCAAAGAGATGATCATTGGTTAAACGTCTTGTAGATAAGGTAACTACGACCTACAATATAGAAAACACATGATGTTTTCCATTACGCACTTGTGCACTTAATTTTTTTTAGCATCTTAAGTTTAGTCATGCAAGAGAAATGTAATCTAGAATGTTTAAAATCCACAGGGTGAAACAAACGACATTACATGTTTGACAAAACAAAAACAATGTTACCCCGATAGAAGATGTTGGCACAACATTGCACTGTGTAATGTAAAATGTTAATTTATCTTCATCTTGATAGTTATGTTGTGCCCATTTGGTGTAGAAATCACATGAATATTGGTCACATATCTAAAAACACATGAAGTTTTTCCCATGAAGAGTTTCATGGGATGGGAAATTTGCCTTGCTCATTTGGTGTAATTTTTTGTTCATACGAGTAAATATAAGTTGCATAATTAAAAGGTTTATTTCCCATGAAAGAAGATTTGTGTAAAAGAAGTTTTAAATCAAAGCAGATAGAATTTGACATAGTTTGAAATTTATGAATATTCAGGCACAAAATGTGTGTCTGATATGGATGTGGATTCAGATATGGGATATGCATGGATTGGGGGGCGGGGGGGGCAAATTACTTTTCGCCTACTTTGTTAAGCACTAATTGAGAATCAACAACATATCTTCCAACGAGTTGGTCCATCATTATTTTGTACCTTATAACAAACACATTTGGGCAAACCCAATGGCTCCTCTATTTTCATAATGTACTCTTTGTTTTATATTGCAACTCTGTAATAGTTAACATCTTAGAGGACATCGAGGTGTTTGTTACAAAGGGAGTCTATAATATGCTCTTCTTATTTTGGTGTAATGATGTCTGAAAGTGTCTTGTGGATGTGATAAATCCACTTGACATCGAAATGTGATTGGAGGCATTGAATGTCCATGCTTATTAATCAATTTATTGCACTTCTTATACTGTCTGATTTCCAAAGCATCTAGGAGACAAAAATTGCATAATTGTGCAATTAAATTTTAGTTGCTAATAATTTGTAGTAATTTCAAGTTGTGTAGTAGTGTCACCCTTGATATATTTTTAGAACCCCTTAATGTTGTCGCTGAACCACAGGAAAAAATTTTTTATACATCCCCTTTTCATTTGTAGCTTGTTGTGATGGGGAGAAAATGCATGTGGCACCTCCTCACCCAACTTGAAGTGAAATACTTTGGCGATGGAGTGCAACCTTTCTCATCTAATGATATCAACTAGAGTCCAATTGGTATGGAAGATGATAAGGTAACCGACTTGTGTGCGGTGATTCCAGTCCATAGAATTGAGGCTTTTGTCGCAAGGGAGTCAAATAGGGAAAGATTTGAATGTGCATTCATCTACGTGTCCCATAGAGACCACAAATATGAAGAGTACAAGGAAAACAAAACAAAGATTTATTCTAGGTGAGTAGAAACAATCAACATTATATTTTTTTATCATAAATTGTCGCAAAACATTTATAGTTGACGGAATGACTATCTTTATGTGCAATTATTGGTGCTCATTTGGGCCGGAAGATAAGATGAATAATACACCGAAAAAGAAACATGTCCGTCAATTTACAAAGAAAAGGGGTTTTCAGTGCCACTTCAATGTTAAGATTATGTTTGGTAGACAAGACGTGGCTATTTTGAGTTTCACTGAAATGTTGCATGTAGATGTAGATGGCATAGTTTGTCATGGTGAAAATGATCCAACCAATGAGCCATAGTCTCGGGTTGCCCTGAACCTTTCTATGGAATGCAAGTCTTACATAGAGGAGCTATTAGCAATGGATGTCAGTGTGGATGCAATCATCAACCAACATCTGACTGGTCCACATTTTTTGAGTATGTTGCAAAAGAGAGATAGTTTCCTGACATGGAAAGATGTCATGAATGCATGGAGGAGAGCAAATTCCACTCGAGCTCAAAAATATGTTCATCATCCCGCTAGTATCCTAAAATGGAAAGAAGTGGATCCCAATATTTTATTTTATTGGCAGCGGCCACAGAACGACAAGATACCTTTTATTATGGGCATCCAAACCCAATGGATGTTTCATACGATGGTTCAACACTCACACAATTATATAATATCCATGGATTTGACATTTTCCACTAACAAATATGGGGTGAGATGTTTCATGCTTGAAGTGAATAGTAAAAAGCCTTTCTACTTGATGTACGCCATTAACATTTTGCAGTCATTCTCTACTTCTTTATCATGTGTAGTATCAGCTTTATACGTTGGTCGAGTTTGACAAGAAATAGTCGGAGGTGCCCATTGCATGGGTTGTATCATCTCATAACAAGATTGAGTACATCAAAGGGTAGTTGTGTCATATATAGATGAGGAAAGGAGGCTATAAATTACTTGATGGTAAATGCCTTCTTGAGTGATGATGCCAACATAGAGATACCAACCACTCAGTCAGGGCATGCATCATTTTCTTTGACTTCCTATTCCAACTCCCTTTACAAGTATCCTTTCCTAGTTTCCCATGACTAAAGTCACTCACGGTCCAATTCATGTGCACCAGGGTAACTTTTCATTATTGTATCATTCTATGCAATTGGCATGTGTGTCGGGCATGGCTGAAGAATGTACTAAAGTTTGCATCGAAAGATAGAGAAAAGGCAATGTTTGAAAAACTTGGGACAATAATGACAACAATTGGTGAGAGTGAGGATATTATTTATAGGCTATTGAATGATTTCTGGGTGGAGTTTTTTGATCAGCCACAATTTCTAGAATATTTCTCGAGGACATGGTGTCAAGGTGAGGGTCGTATAGGTAAGTGATCCATGTCTTTTTGTGCAACTATTTGTTATTTCATAATTTTTTTTTTGTAAATTACAATACATTCACATGAAAGCTAGCGCCCGTGTTGTGCACACAAAAATGTGGGCTCAAAACTTCAGACTCTTCCCACATGCAAATCAGGACACAAATGCTATCATCAAATCATACCATTGCACATTGAAGATGTAGTACCTTTGCAACCATCAAAAGAAATGTATGCGTAGGATGGATCATCTATACTTCACTCTTGTTTACAGGATGGAACCATTCTACAGGAAAATGGAGAAGTTACAAGACTCTATTTTCATCACGAACTACATGTTGCAAACTTTGCAGACAACTATAGAGAGGGAAAAGGCAATTCCCAATGATGATTGTTTTCTAGATGAAAATAGACCAGGATACTATATCGTAAAAAGATAGATGTTGTACAATTTCTATGTTTGTCGACTCTTTTGATGCTGTAGAAGGCATTACTGGAAAGATAATATTTTCTGGTCATTTACACTATTTTATAAATGATGTACTTGGGCTATGGATTTGTGCATCGATCAATTGCCTCTAACATTGTAATTTGAATGTAGGCAATTTATGCAAGTTGAATGATTCAGACATATTAGAACTTGAGATTTCACCACCTCGTATGGTCATTGACAACACATACCACAGTGCAGGCACCTCAGAATGCCCCAAAATGGTAGTTGATGTTAAATCACCTCTTGATATAATGGCTCAGAGGAATGAATCGATCGGGTTGTTGAAGTCTACAATGCAAACAATACCACAGACAAATAAACAAGCGATGGCATTCTCAGAATGTGTCCAACCATTTTGTGCTCGATCTTGACCATTCAAGTGTTGTGACATTCACTCTGACTCCCACCATGGATCCACATGCAATGAGCATAGTTTAGATGTGTTTTTGGTTTAGTGCTAGCATGGTTCGTGTCCCTCAGAGGTGAAAATGCATGTATGGTTCTAAGCATGACCAATCTAGTGAAGTTGATGCTTCACAATCATTTTTGTTTCCCACTGATTGCTACAGGAGGGGGGAGGACTAAGAAGGACTCCTTACATTTTATAGAGCATGGTGGGCACGCTGCCTGTAGTCCACCAACAGTTGGTGATCTCTTTAGTTCCAAAAAAAAAAAAAATTCTAAACAATTGAGAGCATTGAATCTTTATATTTTACTCTTCCCTTTTATTGAGACTTTGTAAACTTAATCAACAACTGTTGTTTGTGATTTGCAACTAGCATCGACATCTATCTTGAGTAATCATTGATGAAGATTGTCATTTGGCAGTGTCATTGGTGGAGAAGATAGCCATGGTGGTGCCAATTAGTCGGCACACACATTAACCTTGTCCAAATAATTTGCGTTGTGCGTCATTTTTTAGGGTTTATTAATGTTTAGTATTGTCCACTGCACATTCTCCACTATACAGAAAATTTCATAGTGTTTTTTGTGATAATTAGTGCCAACTCATGTGTTTTTTTGTGCTGTGGAAGATTTATGTATGACATGAAAGATGTGCTACACTGTATTACGTCTTGATATTCTCTCGCTAGTTAACAAACACTTTCTCTTTCTATACACAATTTTGCAAAGGACATGATTTTGTGGAGGTTTTTGATCGGTATTCGCCCATGCTAGACACACGCCCCACTAGAAATAACAACAAAGAAAAACATTGTTTTCATAACTTTCTTACTTTGACAACCTTAATATAATGACCTATTTTATGAAAATTTGTTATATATCTGTATGAATTTAATTTGTTTTAGTAACATTTTATATTTTGGCGAGTGCAGAAACTCCACGACTCTTTTACTTCATTGTTGGCTTGGTTCAATATGAACAAGTTGACAGTCGCACGCCGTAGGAGGTATGGTCTTCTATTGAAGGTACCTTTATGCCTCTTTATAAATATTTGTATGTTTCAACTGATCAATTGAATTATCTTCTTTTGGTATGCCCATCCTTAAATATCACTGAGTGTCCTGTTCACTATGTATTCAGGGTCTTAGAGTACCATGCTGCTAACAATCCTGCACTGGCAAGCACAATATAAATCCCTGATCAAATGTGACAAAATATTGTACGAGGATTTCCTGATATGAATTCTATGTGGAGGGGGTGACAGATGCATATGCGGACAGATGGTGTGGCCAACCAAGACATGAAAATTTTAATATATGCATGGTGGTTTCAATTATCGTATGTCTTTGACAGAGAGGACATGCAAGCACAGTCAAGGATGATTTTTTTTTCCATTATGTACTGGCCTATACGTCTCTCGATACTAGTCATTTCATGCTCCATGAGAGAGACTAGGACCAGGCGATGACCTTAGGAGCTGCTACCTAGCGACTTTGTGTTAGATTATGTGGACATTTTCCACTCAATCTGATTGTGCTGGACTATACAGATGGATTTAGGACACGATGCAGTCACACTCCACCGTTGAGATTCCAAGGGATGATGTTGCGATACCAACACCTAGATAGATGAGCATGCATGTCGTTTTGTATATGGTGTAATAATGTGCTTTACAACCATGTTGTACAGTTGTAATTTTTAATTGACTATGATTAATGTGAAGTATGTTTTGAAAAAAAATCTTTGTATTCGATGTGTATATGCAATGGAAACCCCTTCAAATAACATTATTATCCATTTTTTCACCACATTGTGCACTAAAAATATTTTATAAAAGTTTTTGAAAAGAAAAGCCATGTCATATTTATAAATTTTTTTAACACAAAATCATAAGTAGACAATGTTTTGTAATCGCATTTGAATATGTAAGGTCTTATTTAGCGTACATTTCAAAATCTAGAAAACACACTGGATTTTCATGAAGATTTCAGTATATCATTGTTTTGCATCCTCTGTATTATTAATCCACAAAGGATTTTTATATTTATTTGTTCTTTTGCATCCTCTGTATTATAAATCCACAAAGGAATCCCTTAGTAGGTGTTGTGTCTTAGGAACCATTAGCAAGTGTTTTGTCAAACTCATTGAACCATGTTTCATAAGAAACTACTCATAAGACACTTTTTATATACAAATATAACATAAATGAACTTGACAGAACTTTATAGTATTAATTCTCCTGCTTCTCACTTTATGAGATAGAGGGGATTTCAAATGAATGTATCATAATTCACAACACAACTGTAATTAAATGTAACTTTACCTATGAAATAACAAATACACTTGATAGGAGTGACAAAACAAATATTAGATGTCTCTTGATGTTCCAACTACGCAACATCACACAATTTCTTCACACATCGACTTAGAGTAGCAATTATGAATCAGTGATAAGTAAAATAAATAAGTGATTAGAAAGAGTATACACAACATATTTGCAAAAAAAGAAAATGGATTTCTCATTATTTAAGAATAAAAAATCTTCAAATATAATTAGCATACTTTGAAAGCATCATGTCATTTCATTTAGTCCTTTGGAACATAACTATTGACAACAACAAAAATTAAAACTGCAAATAGCCTCTGTCAAGCCACATATAAACTCCTCACAATTTCCAAATATGCAATTCTATCTGGAATAGTGTTGGGAAATTTTAAAGGTACCATATCAAAACCAAACATCCGAAAGATAGTGTAATATTTACAAACAAACCAATCTCCCCAATTGTAGTTGACTATTCCTCTTTCATCATAATCTTTAGGCCTGAGAAAGCTATTAATATTAGAGTAATGAGATGGGTCATTATAGGCACTCTAGATAGTTTTCACAATGAATTCATCAAAGTGCACATAGTGAGAGCCCTTAAAACTATGGTCCTAGATCAAAGTCCACAATTGAACATGAAGTGATTCTCCCTTTCTACCAACACTTATTATTTTTAAGCCCTCAAGCCACATTTCACTCTTGTGGCAATAAAATAGAACCATTTGTATCAAAATTGAGTAACGTTTGAAGTATGTATTACAAGGTTTATGTCTAATTCTAGACAAACCCAAATCATGCATTCTGGAAATGTAACCTGCATAGTCTAATGCCCTACAGTTATGGTAGTGCACATCTGTAGCTATCACCATAAGAAAATTTGACATATAGTCGGGGGTTTATGAAATAAGTATGTGTCCACCCATGTAATATATTATCCATAAGTATGGGAAGAATAAGCCAACATGGAATGGTGAACCATCTTATGCACTGAATGGTGTTACATCCCTTCTTGCAGGCTTAACTTGTTCTTTTTCTCCTGCCTTTGTTTCCTCCCCTTCTCTCTTCCTATGTATTGAGAACCTATACTCTTGATAAGTAGTACTCAACCTTCCATACTCATCTTCTATGTCCTTAGGAGAAATCTCATAGTCATTCATATCATCTAGCCCAAACACCTCCTTCATGCCATTCCTTGATACATGTACAACAGGTTCACTATACAAGTCCCAAATAGGTTTCAACTTTTAATTGTAATGGCTGGAGAGTAATATGATGTGTTCTACATTCACAAAGATGACGACTATGAGCCTTACTAAATTCATATGCTATGGATTACAGAATGGTTGTTTGAAGTTTCTCCTTACGTAATGACAGATAAATAATCCATATACTCGGACAGTTGTTTCAACATCTCATGTGGCCTTGAAAATGTCCATGATAATTTCTGTAATAGGTATTTCAGACCCTTGCCTCCTTGACATAGACCCTGACACCTTCATATGGTCTATTATGTCTTTCTGTAATCTCCTCTCTCCTGGGCTTTTTAGTTTTTTCTTACCCTAGTCCATATAGGCATTTTGTTTCTTTCTTTTTGAACTTGTACTGGAAGTCTCCATCATGAGAACTTAAAAGGAAATTTTCACATAAATGTGTAATGGATCTGTTGGTTCTTTTTCTTGCTACCTCCTTTCCTAGATGAGAGCATGTGACTAGATTATGGGATTTGAAACCTAGGACACAAAATCAACACCATTATCAGAAAGAAGACAAGGAAAATCCAAAATTGACAAGGTTCATAAACCTTCTACACTTTAAGCTCCGCATCACTCAGGTGAGTGTACCTAATCTACACACAAATGAAACCCTTTTCCATACAAATAGCTTATAGATATATAATTTTGGAATAGCTTTCAAACCTATAGGTAATAGTTACATCAGTGTTTACCAAATCTTATGCAGTGTCCCACTTGCATAGAGTATGTTTAAAAACTAGACCTACTCTAACTCCTTCCTATAAACATGAAGGGAAAATATTTTCTTTGATGTATTTGATTAATGGATCCCTGAAAATACCCCAGAGCTCCCATAGACCAGTGCCTTATCCAATGGGCAACAGAGTCAAACATAAAAGTGCAAAAGGAAGACTATTAACAAAGAGAACAACAAAGTATAATACACCCAAATGCCTTACATCTAACATATGTTATCAGTCAATTTCTACTTGTGAATCCACCCATGTGTTCAAATATTCAACTACCTATTCAAATTTTTTAACCCTCCCCTTCGAAGAGACCCTGGACTAGATAATACATTAATTAGTATCCACTGAAAGACAAGCTTGAAATATCCTTAATACCCCAAACTCATACATATCTGAAAACAAATCCCAAATCAACAGTCATCCTCTAAATGACTCCATCACTAATCAACAATGGACAAAATCAAATACCCTTGATGCCTTAGTCTCTATGATTCAGAAAGCATAATGGAGACAACTTGATAACAATACAAAACCACTGATAAATCTATTCATAAAGCTAACTATTATAACTTATGCTCTTCTTTGAAACCAGAAAGAGATCAAGAATACTCTATATGAAGAGTATATGAAGAGATGGAAGAAAATTTACAAAGGAACCACACTTGGAACCTGCCCTCAGAACAAAGGATTCAAAACCCTTACAACAGAGAAAAGAAAGGAACTTACAAAAGAAGGAAACCCTAGAAATGACGTCCATTTGACACTTGTCCTATGAAAATTGATTTTCTGTAATCCTTCCTTTCTCCAACCCACCATTTGATCCTTCTTCAAAAGATCAAAATGATTTTATCTAATCTACACAACCACTAGGACTTGGGAACATACCCAACATTAAGGTAGAAAAGACAAGGATCCCACTAAGGGTTACAAAAACATCTGCAAATCTGAGCAAAAACCCAAGTCATCACCTCTCAACATTTATGAAGCCAGAGTCATACAAAAATCGATGCAGCTAAGCTCCAGACAAAATGCATCATTGACCAAATTTGAAAAATCTGAAAACACCATGGATTTTTGTGAAATTTTCAACATGAAGGTAGAAAAGAAAAGGAGCCCACTAAGGGTTACAAAAATATCTACAAATCTGATCAGAAACCCAAGTCATCACCTCTCAACATTTATGAAGCCAGAGTCATAAAAAATGGACACAGCTAAGCTCCAAATAGAATGCACCATTGAGCAAATTTGAAAAATCTAAAAACACCACAGATTTTCACAAAATTTTCAGCTTCTGCTCTTCATGATCTACATATTTTGTGGTAAAAAACCACAACAAATTTGCTGAAAACTTATAGTGTTTTTGCGAATTTGAAAACAAAGTTTGACTTTTTTTAAATCTTTGGTGCATTCTGTTTGGATCTTAGCCAGCACCTCAAAAAACTATCCCTTCAGCACCCTACAACTTCATAAATGTGAACCTTAAAGATCATATCCACTTACCTACATTTCTGCAACTTGGAAGAGCACAACCATGACCAAAAAACCCTCTGCAAAAGTTTAAATATTCAAATAACACCCATTCCAATGGTCACCATGCCATAGAAAATCCATCGACATCTAAGATCAAACCTTAAATTCATTTTAAAATGTAGTTGTCTGATCAACCCTTAAAACACATGCGAGCCCACCAACAAACAAAAACTAGGACACATGGCAGCTCCACATAGCACCTTTGGTCCCACTTTACCTTTCCTCATCAAAATCAACATGTGTCACACAGGCATGATCCCACGATGAATATCCAAAATGCATCTTCTCTTAGTGGCATCACACCAACCATTGGATCGAAACAAATCTGACTAACCTTTATCTTTTGGCCCCACTTAGGTGAGATCTTTGATGGACACCTATCAGCTAGGTGTGATCCCACCATGAATAAACATCATGCATCTTTTGTTTATGGGATTGCGCACACCGTCATATCAAAAATGATTTGACCTACCTTTATCATCTTTTATCCTTGGCCAGTTCCCACCGATAGCCATGTGTCACACAAGTGTGATGCCTCAAAGAATAACCTCTCACATCTTTTATTTATGAGAATACACCCACCGTCCAATTAAAATAGATCTATTCAAACCTTATCTTCATCTAAACTTGAAGATGGCAACCCCATTCAGGATGGACACTTGGCACTTGATACGATTCCTTTATGGTTATCCTTGTTTCTACTTTTGATCACGGGATCACGCCTGTTGTTGGATCAACTGTAATCTACCCGACATCTTTCATTCATAAAATACCGCGGGGACCTTAGACTTAGGAAAAATTAAAACATAGGACCCATTAGGACTTAGAACTTAAAATGCCCCTGCACGATGACTTAAGACACATGGTTTAAAACAACTTAAGTGCTCCCAAAAAGGTAACTCAAGAATATAAGGAATATGGGAAACTTAGGGTTCAAAACATCGTGGAAGACTGAGGGCTAGTTCACATGGTAATTAGGGATTAATAACATGACATGGATACATCAAAAAAATGCAGGATTAAGCACCATGGAAACCAAATTTTTGTAATCCTAATAGAATCGAAGGAGTTGGGATTGTTAGCACCATTTTTCAAATGTTCCTCGTGAATATTAAGAGTGGTCTTTCCTGCGTTTTGATTATGATGGCTTTTAAATTTTTTATTTTAAAATGTTATAACTTTCGTGCTTCAAATTCCTTGGTAAATTTTCCCTTTTATGTCTTGTTGCAAAAGTCGCAGATGTTAAGTCATGTTAACAGGTAAGGCTGCGAGAATGCAAGATCTGAAGGATGTTAGCCTTGTCGTGTAGACGTAGGTTCTGTCTTCAGCAGTTCTTTCAAGTTGAGAGTATGTGAGTGAACAAATTGTTATGTTGTTGCTGAGTCACCAATGGTTGGCAATTAAAGTCTTTTACCCCACGAGTGTGTGACGTGGTTAGTCTGGAGGTTTGAGTGGTTTCATTGTTCACTCGCTTCATTAAATAATTTGTGGCATTTTGATTTGTGATTGGGTGATGGTTATGATTTAAGTTAACCTTGTGGTTATCGCATACTCATAGGTGTTATGTCCTAGTCAAGTTTTATGTTGCGAGCTTGTGATAAAGGTTACAAGGGTTGGACTTCCTAGTTATCGCGTACTCGTGAAGGTCAAAGTTAAGTCAGGTTTTATGTTGTGAGCATCTGACTAAGATCTATTTGGATGAAGATCAATGACTTTTTCTTGCTTGTTGATGATAAAGAAATATTCCATATGGTGATTTGAGTGTGAGACTAAAAGGCTTTATGAAGATGAACGGTCCTCGCTTACTTGATAAGTGAAATTATGCTTTGAATAAGCTGACAGGTTCAATAATGATGACTAAATTTGTTTGAAATGTGGTGGGGCCACTTCACATGATTCACCAAATAAAAATTTGTGTCGAGTAACCCAGCCAAAAGAAAATGATACAAATGTTATTCAAAAAAGGACAGGGCCAAGTAGTGATGTCATGTTGAATAACATTGACCATCGAGTAAGTTCAAATGGTTTCTATAGAAGGGTGAAAAAATTCATTGAGTAAGGCAACATTTCGAGTAACTTAAGGGGTAAGTAACATGGAGAAACATTTTGTTCTTGTTTGAGGGAATTTAGGCAATAAAAAAATTAAAGCATTATTTGTATCAGATGAAATGAATAACTTTTTAGGGTTTGTACGATAGTTTCAGTGTGTTGTGTCTGATTTATCTCCCCAAATTATATGCATAAACTGGTAGATTTATCTTTCACTGCAATGTGCTGGTGACAGTCATTTCAGACTTTCCCGATGTACTTCTCTGACCCTTCTCCTCCGCTTAGTACCTGGCAAAGCTCTGTCATGATTGTATACCATTGTACCCCATTGTACCCTACATCTCATCACCAACTACATGGTCATCCATTGCCATCCATGTTACCATATATAATTTATGTTCTTTTATGTATCAATCTGGCTCCTAAAGTGTATGTCTGGTGCAATCTGTTAGGAGCATAGCTGCCTCCGGTATTATGTAGGTGTGTACAATATGAATTTTTTAGTGTTTTTTAAAAAATAATAATATTTTTAAAGGAATAATATTGAAAATAACACATTTATAATATAGTGAAATTTGCATACTAATTCTCATTTATAAATGGTGCTGAGTTCAAATCTTCTACAATAAATAAATTTAAAAAATAGACATTATTATTTTTATAGATTAATGATGAAATTTTGTAAACTAAAATTTGTTATTTTTTTTAATTTAATAAGTGGATCAAAAGTTATTAAGAAAAACTGAACTATATAATTGAAGAATATGAAGATATTAGTAAAAAGAAATCAAAATAAACAGGTTGATATATTCAAAATTAAAATATAATATGGTTAAAAATATAGGAAAAGTAATATTTTCATGGTAATTTTATCAAATATTATTAGGAAACAAATAAATTTGATGACATTGAATTTTTATAATGCTATTAAATAAGGAAAAATGCATCTATTAGAGACAAAATAAAAGTTCAATCCTTAGGTTAAGTAGAAGATCAAAATAATTCACAAATGGGTAAAAAAACATGACACATATGACTTGTTGTTGTTGATCCTTAATAGGCTCATACCTAAGAAAGGGTAGTTGGAAAGTTTCGTGGGATTGGAATTGATTGCACCCTATGAAACAACCTCTAAGATTTCAGAATTCAGCTCTTCATGTTGTTTTCTTTTGGAAAGGGGGAGAAGGGAAAACTACGAAGATGGCTAACCTAAGGTGATTTGCCAAAGCTTTCACAACCCTTTGAGAAGACTTTCAGAAATAAAAGGAACAAGGAATCCCAAAGATTAGGCATAGAACGCTACATAATCTTCATTATTGAAGAGAGGAAAGAATGAAAAATTTATATGGACATAGTGTAAAATATTTAGACCTCTTCGCAAGAAGCACCCATTAAGGCTTGGAAGGTATTGTCTCAATTATCTCCCTCAAAAATTTATTCTGCAAAGATTTTGTTCATAAAAATGACATAGTATAACCCTAGACCACAAACATTAGTGAGTGTAAAACATGGTTCAATGACATGTGATTCTATACTGAAATTATTGTTAGAATTCATAGAATTCTATCACCAAGATCCATTGTAGCAAAAACCTATCACAAAAGAAAAGAACGGAGACACAACAAATAATGATCTAAAATATGAAATATTCATTTAGAGAGGGAATAATACTTACAATGAGATCAAACCTTATAAAGGTGATCAAAACCCTAAAAGGGAGAAACCTAGGTTGCATGATAATAATTAATAAAAGAATTAATTATTAGATGCCTAAAGTTTAGAATAAACTAGAGATAATAAGTGACTTAATAATTAAATTAAAATGATTTAATTAATAAGTGAAATATCTTATTACTCAAACACACCCCCCCCTTAAGATAAACTTAGGGAAGAGCTAAAACCTAGAAACAACTACTGAAAGAAGAAAATGGGTCCCGACAACATGGCCTGATCAAGTACCCAATTCCAACCAAATCTCTGTAAAGAAGAGAAATATAGAAAATCACATGGGAAAAAATCTACTCCAAAAAGAGATGGAAAAGCATGCTGAAAAAAACATGAAGGAAGGAAGGCCTCTCCTCACTGAGACCCCCCAAGGACAACTTCCTTCACCAATAGTAGCAAGCGCAATTGAAGATAGTGCAAGGACTCCAAAGCTTTAGTGAAGATGCCTGCAACTTGCTCCTCTGTATGTATGTACTCCAAGATGAGAACACCTTCCTGAATCAACTATTTGATGAAGTGCGTGTGGATCTTAATGTGTTTGGTGCGATGATGCTCCACTGGGTTGCGAGAAATGTGTATGGTACTCTAATTGTCACACCAAAGAATAGTGGGATTATCATGAGGAAACCCAAACTCAGTCATCGACTGACGAAGCCACAAAATCTCCTAACTAGATAACACCGCTACTTGGATTTAAGCCTCTGTAGATGATAATGTAGTAGCAGACTGCTTCTTACAAGACCATGTGATAGGACTAGAACCATGGCAAAAAAACAAAGCCAAAATTAGACTTCCAATCAGTAGCATCACCAGCCCAATCTAAGTCAGTGAAGCCAATATTGTGTGGGGAACCTGATGTGTAGTGAATGCCATAATGAGTAGTGCCTCGAAGATACCACAAAATACATTTGGCATCTTGTCAATGGATCTCATGAGGATCATGGGAGAACCTATAGATAAGTCCAACTGCAAAGGAAAGATTAGGGCGAGTGTGTGTCAAGTACAATAAACTGCCAATCAACTATCTATATAAATTGGAGTCCACTAAAGGTGTAGGAAAAGTGGAAGACAATACAACACCTGACTAAAATGATGTAGGAGCAGGCTTGCAATCATGTCAAATATGTTAAGCATATCAAGAGCATACTTCTAAAAAAAGAGTGAAATTCCATCGAAAGACTTAATAATCTGCAGGCTCAAAAAATAAAACAGAAGACCGAGATTGGTCATCTCAAAATGCTCCATCAATGTTTGTTGTATATCCTAAATCATGGAGGATAAGCTACATGTGGTGAAAAGATCATCAACATAAAGCACAAGTATGACAATTTCAACCCCCTAACACTAAAGATATATTGTGTGGTCAGAATGACAATGTGTATAGTGTACAGAAAGAAACAAAGTGTCCATCTTCTCATACCAAGCCCAAGGGGCTCGTTTGAGACCATTTAATGAATGTTGAAGCCTAAAAACTAAGGAAGAGTCCTACAAAAAACCCTATGGCTGCTCCATATAGATCTCCTCCTGGAGGTCTCCATGCAAGAAGGCACTATTCACATCCATCTGAAATACTATCCATCCCTGTGAATCTACAAGTGAAAGTACATGGCGAATAGAATTCATCTTATCATTAGGAGAAAAGGTCTCAAAGTAATCAATACCCTCTATCTAAGAAAACCCCTTTGCAACAAGATGAGCCTTATACTTGTCAATAAAACCATCTACAACATACTTGGTATGGTACAACCACCGATACTGAACCAAATTTCTCCCTTTCGGAAGAGAACACAAATCCCAAGTATGATTCTTCATCAAAGATGAATACTCCTCATCCATATCCCTATCCCACTCTGTGTAATTGTTTCCTCTAAAAAATTTTGAGGGTCATCCAAAATGGAATGAATCAGAAGGCCAAAACCAAATGTTTGAGCTCAAGTATGACATCTATCTATAGGATCACCTGCCAAAGAACTTGTTGCATCAACTATAAAATGGGCCCACTTGGGCATAACTACATCAGCTGGTGGTGGTGGAGATGGTGGATCATCATCATCATCATCAAGATAAAAATTATCCTCAAGGGATGAAGATGGAGGATTAGATAGTGAGGGAGATGCTGGTGATGGAGAATCCATTAGAGGATAGTGCTCATCAAATTGGACATCGTATCGAAACAAGACCTCTCAGGAATCATGATCAAACAAATTATATGCCTTGGCATCCTCATAGTAACCAATAAATACGAGTGGTAAGCTCTTCCTCTCCATGGATTTCCTTTGAGCATCTGCAATAAAGGCAAAAGCCTCACTATAAAAAAACTCAGAATGTGGAAACATCAGGCTTGATCTGAGACCAAGCCTCCTCAAGAGTCATATGTTGTAATGCCTTAAGAGGCATCCAATTCTAAATATAGTTGGAACAATTGACTGCCTCAGCCCAAAAATAAGTTGCATAGCATGAGACTGAAGCATACAATTGGCCATCTCTCATAATTTTATGTTCTTTATCTCAACAATACCATTCTGCTGAAGGGTGTGTGGAACTATCAAGTGGTGTTGTAAACCATGCTTAGTACAAAAATCCCTAAAAGCCTGATTCACATACTCCCCCCATTGTTGGTGTGTATCCACCTAATAGAAGGACCATATTTCTTCCCCACAAATGTCTTGAATACATGAAAGATATCAAAGACATCAGACTTGTACTTGAGAAAATATACCCAAGTACGCCTAGAGAAGTCATCAATGAAAGTGAGCACATAGTGGGCCCCTAAAAATGAAGGAGTAGAAAATGACATGAGATCACTGTGTGCCAAATCCAAGGGTTCCTTAGCATGAGTGGCTTGACCTATAGGAAAAGGAACCCTGTGAATTTTTCCAAGAGAACAACCTCGACATACACCATCAATACAAGAAATAGGAGGAAGCCCACTCACAAGTGCCTGTTTACTCATATGTTGTAAGTATCTATAATTGACATGGCCAAAACACTCATGCCAAAGTATGTTCATTGTATCTGCATGTTCCATAAGAGAGACCCCAGAACCATCTGAACTCTCGAAGCCATCAAACCTATATAAGAGAGACTAAGGATCAACACTGCCAGTAGCCACAATCACACTAGGATCATGAAGATATTGAATAACTACATCATGTGGTGAGAACTCAACTATTTTCCTAGATCCAGAATGGAAAACCTAATAAATAGAAAGGAGGTTTGTCAAAAGGTTGGGAACAAGAAGTACATCCTGAAGACAACCACCTAAGAATGAGACAGTGCCAGAACCTATAACTGCAAGTTGTACTTAGTCACCAACAACAATATGTGAAGTATACCTGGGTGCAAGTGCAATGATTAGCTACTAAGAGTTTGACATGTGGAGAGAAGCACCTGAATCAATAATCCATGTGGATCTAGAAGATAAATCTCATGTAGAAACAACATTTCCTTTCCCAGTGAAATAGGAAGGTGGCCGAGGTGAGGTGATATGATGTTGTTGCATGGCTCCCTCTAAAGCCTCTAACCGTTTCCAATAACTGAAAACTGGAAGTCCTTCCTTGCCATATAAATTGAAAGGATCACCTTTGTACTTCATAGTCTTAGAGGAGGACTCACTATACTTTGAAGATTTCCCCTGCTTGGGATGAGAATGTGGGTTTGAATCAGACTTAGGAGGTGGCTTGGAGGAACTCTCATTGTCTGCTGAATCTTTCTTTGGCTTTGGTTTCAGCTTCTATTTCTCCTTAAATGTTTGGGAAACCAATGCTTGGTTCTTTGATCCTATGAGAGAATAAAGTTGAGAAATCTTTGCCTTCTCACGAGTCAAACGGTCACAAAAAACATCAAATGTAGGTATGGTAAATCGTAGACCCAAAGCATCCATGGTAAAATAGAAGGTAGAAGAAAATATCTGAAAGGGACCAAAAAGATTAGAAAGAATTAGGTAAATGCACTTTGTATCTATTTTATTTTTTCCACCACCACGTAAGATAAACCTAATAGATTTTAAGTTCATCAAGAAATCTAGAATAAAAGGTAATGACTCAGGACCCAAAGCTATCATTTCTATCTCAATCTGAAGTTCCCTAAACTCATTGATTGTGCCAAAGAGAGTCCAAAACTTCTCCCACATATCAAGAGGAGTATCAAAACCACCAAGATGAAAGAGAAAACTATCTAAAAAATGCAGAGAAATCACACCCATGGCCTCATGCATCTTGTTCTTGTGTTGCATGATCTCTTAAGGATGAGTCAAAATTGGTTGAATGGTGTCCAAACAAGACCATAACCCTCATGACCTGAGAAGCCAAGTCATATGAGATTTACACAAATGGAAATTATGTGGAATGAGAGGCTCAACTGATGTTGAATCTACCATTTTTGCACTACTCTAACTATTTAATTATTAGTTATCTTTCAGAAATAGATAGAAGATACAGAAGGGTTTGTAGTTTGTGCTTTTGAGTATTCTGATTTTTCTGAGATAAATGATAGAAAACAATAAAAAACACCCCCCATAAAGAGAAATACTAAATCCCTGTACAAACTAAAAAGATAGAAGGAGATATAATGAAAGAAGTGCTTCAGATTGAATGGGAAAAATACGTGATCAAATTTCTCAAAAAAATAAACCTCAAATATGAAGAGATCTCATAAAGAGCTTTCCAATGCCTATTTGTGAGCAAAAAATGGATTCCTTATGCACATTCTGAAGGCCCAATAGTGCAGAAAAGAAGCCCTCACTTTGACTGGCAAAAGAGGCAATAAAGTAGAAAAATCCAAAATCCAAACCTTTGCCAAAGTCTTTGTCTCAGAAAGAGATTTCGGTCGATATCTCATTTTCAAAAAAAGGCCTATGTTTGCTCCAGTTATGAGTAAAAAACCAAGGAGTGGTTTAAAAAAATCCCCCCCCCCAAAAAAAAATAAAAAAATAAAAAAATTTAAGCCCCCTTGGGGCTTAAAACCATTAGCGGCTAGTCACATGCTACTCGGCAGTAGCCAACAATGTTGGGGAGCACGGTGGATGGGAGGAGGCCTCGGGACGATGGGTTGGTGGCCGCTTGGTGGAACTGCCACTTAACACTGGCAGTGTTAAAACTTATGCCAAAAAATCAATTAAAATTGATTTTTTTTATAGTTTTTTAAAAAAATTCTCACTCGATAGGCATGCCAAAAGGTCCTTACATGCAAATTTTTTTTCCTCTGAATGCAATTGGGTCCAAATTGGACATGCCTTATATGGAAATAGGGGTTTTTGGGCGTTCTAGACACAACCATGAGGGCGGTTTGTGTCCAAAGTGCTCTGAAAAATAGCTCCCCCAGATCCACATAGAAACCTCTATAAAATTGAAAGCCTTAGAGCTCCAAAAATTCTTCAAAAACTTAAGAACGGGATGCAACATCAAGACTTTGATACCATGTTAGAATTCATAGAATTCTATCACCAAGATCCACTATAGAAAAAACCTGTCACAAAAGAAAAGAATGGAGACACAACAAAGAATGATCTGAAAGATGAAATATTCATTCAGAGAGGGAATAATAATTACAATGAGATCAAACCTTATAAAGGTGATCAAAGACCTAAAAGGGAGAAACCTAGGTTACATGATAATAATTAATAAAAGAATTAATTATTACATGCCTAAAGTTTAGCTAAAGTAAACTGGAGATAATAAGTGACTTAATAATTAAATCAAAATGATTTAATTAATAAGTAAAATATTTTATTACTCTAACAATTATAAAAGCTAAAAAATAACAAATGATAGTTACGTCCATCCAAAATGACACAAAGCTTAAAATTGTCCACAAAACCAGAGTGAACACACAGTAAAAGAAAACTTGGCATAGTCTAACATGTTTCCTCTCTTGATTATTTGAATACAAAGGTATATAGTAGCTATTTGCTAAGTGTTCTTCAAAGTAGTGAATAAAAGACCCTAAAAGAATTCCTTTTGAAAGAGGCTCTAATAGACTCTCAGGATAAAAACTCCCAAAAAACTACTTATTATAGTGTGCCCTCAGGCTTATATAGGAAAAATATCTCTTGGGCGAACCTCATAAATGTACCTAAAAAGGTCTTCTGCAAATTTGATGCATGCAAAATAAGTGGTACCCCAAAAAGGTGTCTGCAAAGGCGGCACAAACTGAAAAGGTGGTGCACCTCGTAGGAATTAAATGCCTTGAGATGCTTTATAGGAAGAAACACTCCCTTGAAGGACATGGCCGAACCACATTTCAAATAATGTAGCTGCAGATTTGACAAGTGTCACATGGGCAGGGTCTTTTGGAGGTTCTCCTCTTAAACTTTGGCTAATCTAATGTGTGATGCTGACACGTGGCAAGATGATAGGCTTGTCTGAAGAATTCTTTTGAGAGCCTTTGGGACCAAATGAAAAATAAAAATATATCCCACTATGACGTAAGAATGAAAAGGAGGAGGTCACAAATTTGTTGGAAACTATGTCGATTTGGTATTTTATCATACCAACTTCGCAAGGGCGTAACTTCCTACTCGTTGCTCAAAATTTAGAATTTCATACACTGTTAGAAAGGTCTTGAAGAGCTCTAAATTCAATCTCCTAACACAATGCCTTAGGAAAAATGTGTTAAGGGACATATGACAGTCTTGACCCCAAATTTTGCCTTGAAGGCCTCCAAAACTGCAAATTACTAAAACATAGAAAAATACCAGAATAAAAACATTTTTTCTCATTTATGCTCATTTTGTCACTTATGTACTACTTGAGATCTTCTTCAGACTACTCATGAAGTTGTGGTATATAATATATAGAGTTTCTGAAGTATAGTTTTCATCAAATTTATGTGTGCTTACTATTAAATTATATGATATTTGTTTATTTTAAATAACTACATAATTTTTCATCAATAAATATATTTATTATCTTTTATAAGTGTTATATACATAATCACCTAAAAAAGTGGGTGGAAAGAGTCATACATCAAAAGCTTGAATAATTCAACATCTCCCAACAAAACATAAATACTAGTTGTTATGTGGCAATAGCAAGAGCGCAATGATGAGGAGGTGGGCCTTCATCATTCATCTCACCCCATACATTCATGGAGTCCAAAGTTCCCACAAAATTTCCCAATCATCATTTCCATTATCATTATTTTTATCTTCAACATCATGAATAGGAGAAGTAGCTATATCTAACCAAGAAAATTTATTAGAGTCTAGCCAACTAGCAATTCCAAATCCAAAAGTTAGGGGAGAAATGGAGTAGTGAAGAGTGGGTTGTTACCATCCTCATTAACAATCATCTCTTATCATGAGAGGTAAATATTCCTAAGACTAAGCATGTTCAAGTTGTCATGGGAAAAATAAATACACCCTCAATAATTTTCATGAGTTGGAAAATGACCTTGACTCAAGGAATTAGTTAAGCACTTTGACAATTATACATGAGGCTTTATCATATTGATGTAGTAGCACCTAAAGATGGGAAAATTCAAGAACAACCATATTCTCTTATTCCTAAATCTACATAAGTGCATTAAATAAAATCCTAGCTTTAGTTGTAATGTCTCAAGACTCACACCTAGGATATTATCTAAGCAAAAAAAACTAAAGGAACAACAAAAGAATGACTCTAATGTTGAAGACATTGTACAGTGGGAAATGAGGAGAGCAATGAAACACAAAGTATACTAAGTTAATTACTTCCCCATTTCATGAATTACAGATTAGGAAGGAAGAATATCTCCAATAGGCTAAAGTGGTGACTCAAGCTTTAATTCAAAATATCCGTCCTTCACTAAAAATGTAATTGAAATTAAATGAGAATGATTATGTAATGTAATTGATTTATTAAAAAAGAAACTAAAAAAATTATTAAAATAGACTGATAAAAACTATTATCAAGTTGAAACTGGCATAAATGGAAATCAAAATATAGAACTAACCTATACCATTAATTTCAGTAAAAAATGGTAGGGACAGGGTGAAATTCGATGCATACCCAAGGTACAGGGTGAAATTTGATGTGTACCCAACACTTTTCAATGATTTTTTTACAAAATCTATAATTGTTCATGTACTTCCCATAAAAGATCTGACGACTTCGTAACTTGTTCCTACACATAGAAAAATGAGGCAAAGGTTGGGGAAAGGGGTTTGCCTTGGTCAAACCCCTATTTAGGAATCAACCTTGAAATATGATAGAAAATGAATAAAGGAAGTAATGTAAAAAGGCAATTTTTTTATTTACCTTGCATAAACCCTCATAAACATATGTATAAATTGTTCAAATTCATGAATATGCTTGAATGTACTTAGAATCCAAAGAGTTGACCTTGGAATGTAATGGAGGATCAAGGATGCCCTCGCAAATTCATAGATCTATGATTTCCACTCCAAGATCTAGAATGTAGACACACTTGATAACCACATGCAAAGAGAGAGAGAGAGAGAGAGAGAGAGAGAGAGAGAGAGAGAGAGAGAGAGAGAGAGAGATGAATCTTCTTGCCTAATTGAGAATTCCTCTACGTGGCCATCATGGGAGAGAAACTTACATCAATTGGAGAAGATTGTCTTTGGTTTGATGGATCTTAAAGAAATAGAGACTTGGAGATCTTGAATTGGATACTTGCCTTCAAATTTTTAATCTAAATCCTCAATTGCTCTTGCTATCTTGAAATATTGATCACTTAATTACCAAAATTCTTGCACTTGATTGACTTATGCAAAATGAGAAGGTAGGAGGTCCTTTTATACTAAATCCATGAATTTGGGATTCAAATTTGATCCAGTCCAACCAAAATTGAAAACCTTAGAAGAAGACCCCAATATCGGGCTCAGAGTGAAATCTGGGTCAAAAACCCTAGGGACTATGTGTGCTTGAAAGTGACCTCTAAATCAGGCACAAACACACCATGGTCATTGCTCAATCATCAAATTTGCAAAAATGAACATGAATTGTCCATTCCAAAAATTTGATTGAATCGACCTGTTGCCTCCTATTTAGTTGGGGTTTTTCAATTACTCTCAGAACGAGAGCCAACAACCATGACCATTGCTAAAATGGAGGATTTTAAAGCATTGTAAAAACTGAAATTGAAGCTATTCTATGTGAGAAATGCCATTACAATCGAAGAATGAAAGTACATATATTAAACTAAGAACTTGGAAAAATGATAGAATTAAGCTATTAGAGGTATAAGTAAACTAATTTAATGTGCAAAATGCTATTACTCTAAATGAAATTAAGCTAAATTATGCAACAAAAGCTTGAAAGTGAGAAAATTAAGACAAGAATTGGTTATAGTTTAGATACTCTCAAAATTGTTCCCCTCAAATGAAGAAAATGGAGTCCATAATATAGAACCTAGAAAGAGGATGAAGAGTTTCTTGGAAAGAAATGACTGACTCTTCATCTCCATGGAGGAAGGTGAGACAAAATTGAAAGATTTATTTAATTAAATGAAGGAATTATTGCCACATGAGTGACTTTTCACATGGAAT
>MU227875.1:22518-41251 GCA_018584345.1 Thuja plicata | reverse complement strand
TGATGGATAAGGGAAATTCAATGAATATATTATGGATAGAAGAAATTGTTTGACAAGATGTCAGATATTTGTGAAAAATTTTGTTTGGCATTAATGTCAAAGGGAGAGAATGTATCCATATTATCATTAGAAACTATTCATTATCAGATTAATCCAAACATGGAGAGATCATATCCATAGGGAGAGTATTTGTATAAAATTTGCAAATACAAGACAGAGACATCAAAGAAGCAAAGAGAAAAATTGACACCAACAGAGGTCACAACACATTAGAAGAAGAAACAGGAAAGCTACAAGAATCAAATCCAAGCTAATACAGAGCTTATCGGCTGTCAGACATTTTATTAGTTATCAAAACAAATTATTTGGTAATTTGATGAATCTCAACAACTATATTTCATGTTATATTAGAAATAGTATAGTGTGATAATATAGTGTGTTTCCATCAATGCCAAAGGGAGAGATTGATGACATGTAACTGATTGAATGTTTGACAATGTTATGTTGAACATGATGCAAGACATTAAATCAGTTAATGGTTTGTATTGTCATTGATGTCAACTTGATATCATCTGTATGGTCATATACATAATGCCAAAGACTTCAGAGAATCAATGGAATAGAGGTTATGCTTTCAGCAATGTATAAAAGTTAAGTATTCACCAAGTGACAGACTACACCGGCGGAGTGCACACCATTGGTAAAAATAGAGATAAAGTGACAGTGATGCCCGATGAGCAGAAGACAATGTTTCCCAATGAAGTAGAATCAATGGATGCCCGACAAGCAAGATCCTTTGATGCCTGATAGACAGAGATCCTTAAGCTAACTGAAGTTGCACCGACGGAACTGGCAGTTGTTACCGGTGATGAACTGCAGAATTGATCAACAGAACAGAGAGATCAGAAAATGACAAAACATCTAGCTAGCATAGCTTAAAGATAGACTTAATTGGTTGTTTTATTTGTTTTATTCGACCATAGTTAAGTAAGTGATTTAAAGATGATTTATACAGCTGGAAAGAAGATAACTACGAGATAAATCTAGGGTTAAAGCCGTAAATTAATTTGGCTATATTATTTTTCATGCCAAGAATCAAGAACCAAGAATTAAGGAATATCATGTATATATAAGAGACAAGCATAAGTCATTTCAAGGGAGAAATTAGATACACAGGGGAGTGAACTGATGAATGTTAAAAATTCTTCAGTCATGATTAATCAAGCTAAGGGAGAGCTAAAGAATTATGCAGACACCGACACACAGTGAAGCACAACATCACAAAGAAGAAAGAATGAAAAACAAAGGAATATAATTGATACATTGATCAGAAAGGTATTGTATGTAAATAGATCTGAATATCTACAATTCAAAGTTGTATTAGAAACAGGTCATTGTGTTTCAGTTTAACCATTAAAGCATTAAGTCTCTTAACAGAGCAGGACTTAACACTCTTTTGTAATTGAGGTATATCCTAACAGATTACCAGAAGGTTGAATCATGATAGTAGCATTGGTCTTACCTAAAGCCTATTGACAGTCTAAGAAGGAGGTTGATTCAAGGATGGTAGTAAGATTAGCATAAAGCCTATTGACAGTCATGAGACTGATTCAAGGATGGTAGCATAGAGGCCAGATACTTAGTGACAACCTATGTATAAAAATCTCTAACAAGGTCACACTTAACAGTGTGTTTATAACCTTTAACAGGGTTGGCTCCTAACAGGGCTCACTTTAGAAGAGTGAAAATTTGGGGTACCGGTCCCAGTAGTTTTTCCCTTAACAGGGTTTCCACGTTAAAATCATTGTGTTATATGTGTATGGCTTATTAATTTATTGTTTTACATTTCACATATACATTTATGGATTGACTGGTATACTCTGCATATTTACTGAGCATCGGTAAATAAGTTTTACTGCTTATCGGTTATTAAGGAGAAGAAGGACAGACAAGGTAAACTGACAGACAGTTATTTATTTCAAGTATTTCAAGGCATACATCTTGTAGGGACTTAATAATCTGAGGAGTATTAATTGGTGGATTGAAGTTTAAAAGGATACATTTTTGACTCCACTGATTCACCCCCCCCCCTCTTAGTTATTACTAACAATAACAACTTCAACTCTATTTCAACTTTCTAGTTCATCCAATATATAGATTAGTTTTGCCTCTTAAACTTATGAGTTAGGNCTGATTCCCCCCCCCCCCTCTTAGTTATTACTAACAATAACAACTTCAACTCTATTTCAACTTTCTAGTTCATCCAATATATAGATTAGTTTTGCCTCTTAAACTTATGAGTTAGGTACACTATGAATTTCTCTAGACCATTAGATCTTCTTTCTTGCTCGGTGACCATGTCACTTTTACCTCACTACTTGTTGTTCTTCTTGGAAATAGAAATATTTCTTTTGCCATTTGATCTATGCCTTAGATCTTCTCTTTGAATTATCTTAATCATTTATCTATTAACAAATTGTTCTACGTGCTTGTAGAGTCATAATTAATGTTCTAACAATCCATCAAATAGGTTTTGATCGCATTTTGAATCAATTGTTTAACTCGGTTGAGTAACTCCTCTCTCTCGGTTAAATGATCTTCAATACTACATGACTTTCAACTCAGTGTACTACACATATGCTCAGTGTAGTGTGTCTCTTAGTAACTGGTGCTCGGTATACTGTTCTTAACTCTTATACTTTACTGACTGCACTTAGCTTGTTTGACTTGACCGACTAGCTCGGTGTGCATTACCGACTATCCTGATACTTGAATATCTCCTTTCACCAAATTATTCTTCTTGACTCCATGAATCTGACTAAGCTAATGACAACAAAATATCTTGTAGAGATAACATGTCAGTGGGAAACTATCCATTAGGAAGGACAAAGATATTGACTCTGGTTTGGTTCATCAGATTGATCAAATTGGAGTGCTTTCCCCCTATTGACAAGTGATACCCTAGGAATGAGATGAAAAATTCCAATCCAAGATGACATTGTGTAGAAAAATTGACTTGACTTAGACTATTGGGAAAAAGCCAATTTGATTGCCCCAAGACTATGACTCTGATCTGTCTGAAACCACGAGGGTTTTCAGAAAAACCAATGTGTCATGAAAGCTATGTACAAACTCAAACAAATGATAGGAAAGTAAGAAGGATGCCAAGAATTGCTTTGATAGATGGAGCACTTGAGTACAAGGGGCACCTGCTTACCAGGTTTTCATCGGGGCACTTTTTTCTTTATTTTTCATTTTTTTTTGTATTTTTCACTGTTTATTTTTTATTTTTATTTTTTCCTCTTTTTTTTTTGTATTTTTCTCTTTTTTTTGGTTTATCTCTCTTTGTTTTTGGTGTTTCATCAAGGTGCCTCTTGCCAGGTTTTCACCAGGATCATTTTTTAGGATTTTTTTTCTGATTTTTAGCTTTCTTTAGCATTTTTCACATTTTCTATCTTTTTTCAAGACAATATAGATATGTACATGCTACTAGATATAACGAATGCTCAGGTGTAGAATATCTTCAAGTGGAGAGTGTTGATGGGCTCTCAAAGATGTTCTCCTTTTGGTGTAGAGAGTCGATAGGCTCCAGAGCCAAATATTGCAGTAATGATGTAAGGACCCAACCAGTTGGGTTCAAACTTCCCCTTTTGTTCTTGATGTGATTGATTGTGGGGATTTTCTCTCAACACTAGGTTGCCAACCTGAAGCTCTCTAGGTTTGACCTTTTTATTGTATCCTCTTGAAATTATCTTATCATATGCTTTGAGATGATTGAATGTCAGTTGCCAACACTCATCCAACAGTTCTAGCTCTTGTAGTCTTGAGACTGTGGGGCCTTCATCTATTATCATTCTATGTAAAGAAACCCTCAGAGATGGGATGTCTACTTCTATGGGTAGGACTTCTTCTGTTCCATATACTAGAGTAAAAGGTGTTTCTTTAGTAGGTGTTCCAATGATTCTTATGTAGGCCCATAATGTAGGATTAAGCTACAGATGCCAATCCTTTCCTCACTTATTCATAGTGCAATGCAATATTTTCAATAGATTCTTGTTTGAGGCCTCAACCTTCCCATTTCCTTATGGATAATAGATAGAAGAACAATTTTTTTTAATTTGAACTTATCACGGAGTATGGTTATATCATTGTTCTTAAATTGCCCTCCATTATCAGTTATAATGGATGAAGGGATACCATATCAGTAGATTATGTAGTTCAAAATGAATAGAGCTGACTGTTTCCCTATTGCCTTTGTGAGTGGGACTACTTCAACCCACTAGTGAAGGATTATGTGGTTGTTATTATGAATTTATGGTCATTTTAAAAGGACAAATATATCTCCCAGATGAGGTCAAATGCCCATTTTTGAAAGGGCCAATGTGTGATGAAAGGAATAAGCTCCTTGGTTGGAGCATGTATAAGATTTCCATGCAGCTGGCATTTCTTACAAGCTTTGGAGTACCGTATTGCTTCTTTCTCCATGTTTGGCCAATAGTAGCCAACTCTTAGCAGTTTTTTGAGCTAGAGTCAGACCATTAGAATGAGAACCACAAATACCTTTGTGGACCTCACCTAATGCATGTTTGGACTCTTCCTTTTCTAGACACTTAATAAAATTACCATCTAGTCCTTTCCTATACAAGTGGTTTGCTATGAGAACATACCATGAGGCATTGTGAATCAAGTGTCATTTTTCATTGTAGGTTAGCTCATCAGGGATAGCCTGATGATGTAGGTAAGTGTAAACATGTTTTTAGTGGGATGATTCTTGTCCTATGACATAATAGATCATCTAGGAGTCATGAGAGTTGTATGTTGGGTAATGAAGCTCTTCCATATGGAACTCATAATGAAAATCTTCTCCTTATTGCGATAAGGAGGCCAATGTATAAATTGCATCAAAAACTCTATTTTTTGTCCTTAGAATATGTTGGAATATGATGTAAGTGAAGTACTTTTAAAATTCATGAACCATTCTTTTGTAAGGTATGATTTTATCATCCATTATTTGATAAACATCATTGATTTGGTTGATTTCCAGTTGAGAGTCACAATGAATATGCAACTCAGAAATGTTCCATTCAATAGCCAATTTCATTCCATTTACTAAGGCTTCATATTCAACAATGTTGTTTGTAAAAGGGAAATAGATCTTGTATGCATTAGGAATAGAGTATCTCTCGGGAGTTATAAATAACACACCTCCACCTTAGCCTTGTTGAGTAAAAGAGTCATCAAAGGACATCTTCCAGGATCTACGAGTGATGTGCATAATGGATCCATCTAGAAAATCAACGTTGATAGGTTAATCATATTGTATTGGGTATTTAGCTAATTGATCTACAATGAATTGTCCTTGATAGTATTTCATTCAACATAATCAATGCCAAACTCACTGAGGATCATGACCCATTTAGCTAATCTTGTAGTCAAGGTAGCCTTGCTCAGAAGGTATTTCAATGGATCAATCTTTGCAACCAATTTTTACAGAGTGTGCCAACATATAATGTCTCAATTTTTGTGATGCAAACACAACTGTCAGACAAGCCTTCTCAATCACTGATTAGTTAATCTCATACCGCACCAAAGTTCTGCTGATGTAGTAAATATCTCATTCCTTATTGTTCTCATCCTGTTGTGCAAGGAGTTCCCCCGGTGATGTTGTAGTAGCTAATATGTATATAATTAAGGGCTTATCCTACATAGGAGACATTAGGACTGGTGGATTTTCCAAATATTCTTTGATTTGGTTAAATTTCTTGTCACATGTTTCATCCCATTGATACGTCACTCCTTTGTGTAATATATTTGTGAATGGTTGTGCCTTGTCGACCAACTGTGAGATGAATCTTCTAATTGATTGAATCCTCCCTTAGAGTGTTCTTATTTGGCTAATGTTATTTGGCGGTTAGATCTCTATGATTTCTTGTACCTTTTTCAAATTCACCTCAATCCCCTTTGGTGAGACAATGTATCCTAACAGTTTACCAAATGTCACATCAAATGCACATTTCTTTACATTCAACCTTAGTTTGAACTGTTCCATCCTATCTAGAATCTTTCCCATATCTTGCAGATGTGTGGATCTTTTCATGGTTTTCACTATTGTATCATCCACATATTCTTCCATGTTCTTGTGTATCATATCATGGAAGATAGTTGTTATAACTCTCTGGTATGTAATACCCACACTTTTCAAACTGAATGACATGACGTTCCAACAGAAGGTACCCCGGGCACATGTGAATGTTATTTTCTCTTGATCTTTAGGAGTAATTTTGATCTGGCTATACCCAGAGAAGTCATCCATTAATGAGTACATTTTGTGTACCTGACTGTCATATCAATAATCATGTTGATATTGGGAAATCAAAAGTCATCTTTGGGACGTGCCCTATTAAGATATTTGAAATTACTGAATACTCAGCTAGACTTCTCTAATTTTGATATAGGCACAATATTTGAGATCCATTCTACATAATCAATTGCTCTCATGAATCCATCTTTGAGCAATTTTTCCCATTTGAATTTTATTAGTAGAGCAACATGAGGGTGCATCTTTTTGAGATTTTTTTAACTAGTTTAACTCCAGGTGCAATTGAGAGATGGTGCATTATGATATCTGGATCCAATCCTGACATATTTGAGTAGGTCCATGCGAAATTGATCTTTTTTCTTTAAATAATTGAGTTAACTCTTTTAAATCCTTCATTGATAGTGATTGTGCCAGATGGATTATATGTGAATGCTCTTCAGTTCCAATATTCAAAAGTTGTGTTGGTTCTGTCAACACTGATGATCTCTCCTAGAAGTGACTCGACAAGATATAAAGTACCCCATCCTTCAATGCATCAAAGAGGTTTTAATTGTTGGATGCATATTTTATTTTTACTATTTTCTATTCTGAAACTACCACAATGTGGTTTTCACCTTTAGAATGTTTGTTTCTTTTCATTTTTATTTTCTGACTGAGGTACTTGATATCTGCTTCACTCATGTTCATGCTTGATTTGTTGGTGGAATAGGTGACTAGTTCAACAAAATTAGGATATAAAGCTAAATCATACTCATTTACAAATGTAGGCATGGTCATGGGTTGTTCTTGCAAAGCCTAATCAATAAGTTCAGGATGTATGAGTGGCAAGGATTCAGTAGGTTCTAGGGTGTTCGCAATCTGTTCATCACAAAATTGGACTTTTAAGAAGAGTCCTAAATTAGTACCATGTATAGATGTGTTCAAATCAGTGAGGGACCTAACAACATTATCAAATCCCATGTCATAGATTTGAGGATCTAAGTCGTCAAACCTAATCCTTGATCTTTCACCTACTTTAATTTTGGTTATGTATTATTGCATTGTGTCGACCTCTTTGTCTAGAGTTTCTTCAGATAAAATTTCAAATTCATACTCATGAGAGCATGTTTTATCTTGGTCCACCATGTCTAATACATGAGTAAATTCTACCCTTTGAACCCAATTAGGACGGATCCTTCCCCAAAATTATGATATGGTCATATCATGTTCCTCGGTATCAGGACTTTGCTGAGATGTTGAAGCCTCTATTTGATCAAGAATCATTTTTTGTTCTTCCTGAATTTGTTGTTCAATATTGTTGATTTGGGGATTTTGTTCTTCATCCCTGTTAAGAAGAGATAAAACACATGGAGGAATAGGATAAGGATATTCATCCTCCTCTTCAGATTCATTCCATTTATAGGTGGTTGTGTCTTTATTTCACATTTCCTTAGCTGATAAGAAGCCTAATCCAGTTGTATCTATAGAACTTATGTACTTGAGTTCTATGGGTTCTATGGGATGATTTTGATTAGAGCCTATAGGGTCTTTCCCTAGATAACCCATACGTCAAACCAACTCATATCCCTTGCCATATTTATTAGGAGATAAATCACAATGTTTAACCTCATTACCTTCAGGTTCCCTTCCATTTACAGGTAGGTGTGTCCTTATTTCACATTTCCTTAGCTGATAAGAAGCCTAATCCAGTTGTATCTATAGAACTTATGTACTTGAGTTCTATGGGTTCTATGGGATGATTTTTATTAGAGCCTATAGGATCTTTCCCTAGATAACCCATACGTCAAACCAACTCATATCCCTTGCCATATTTATTAGGAGATAAATCACAATGTTTAACCTCATTACCTTTAAGTTCCCTATACAACCATTCCAAGATAGATTTCTCTTCATTTTCATCTTCAAGTGGTACAATTTCTTGAATAAAGTTGTCATCATAGATTACTTTGGCTGGTGTAGTTAATGGTTTCATTTCTTCTGAAGGTCTCCCATAAGATTTGGGTGATGTGGGAAGAGATGTTTGTGACATAATAGGTTCTATCATGTATCCACCCATCCCCATGTCTTTGATTTTAAGCTTCTTTTCCATTTCTTTCATTATATCTTTAGATAAGTCAAAGGTAAAATCTTCTCTATTGTGTGGGATAAGAGTATCAGTTGACTGCTTCAGTGCATTACAAGCATAACTAGTATCTGTAGGAACGGTGACTTCAACACCATTGAAAGGGAACTTGATACATTGGTGGTAAGTGGACGAGACAATTTGCATCTCATGAACCTATGGTCTTCCCAAGAAAATGTTGTATGCCAGTGGAAGATCCAATACCTGACATATGGCTTCTCTTTCTATGGGACTCACCCTGATAGATAGATGTACGAGACCTTTGGAAGATCTCTCTTGTTCATCACATGCCTTTATTGTTATCCTCTTCTTGGGATCAATGATAGGCTCTGAAAAGGCCAATTATTCTATCAAATTATAGCTACAAATGTTCAACCCTGTGCCTCCATCTATCAAGACTTGTTTGACCTGATTCTTGTGGATCATGACTTCGATGTGTAGGGGTAGATTATGAGGGAGACTCAAAGAATTATCGTCTTCTTCCAAAAATGACAGATAGTGGGGTGAGGTCAAGTGACCCACCATGGATTGAAACTGATCTAAGTCCAAGTCCTTAGGGAAATTTGTAGTTGAAAAGGCTTTATCCAGTATCTCTCTGTGAGATGGAGAGATTTTGAGCAATTCAAAAATTGAGATTTTATCTCTTATTCTTTGTAATTGCTTGACAATGTTGTAGTCAACAACATGAGCTGCAACTAGTTGTTTGGAATTCGATGACTTAGACATGGTTGTAACTAGTTATTTGTTTGTTGATGTGGAAGGTTTTGATGAAGTTGATTGATTACCAGATGCAGAAGGGTTGGAAGGTCCAACTCCTCTTAGGGTGACCTTTGCATGTGCGTGGGTCACATCGTTAGTCGCTCTAGACCCTTTTTCATCTTTCTCAATGATAATGGCATTGTAGTATTCAAAAGGGATTGGCTGAAGCATATGTATGATGTTATCATCATTGGCGCTATATGTGTGATTGATTATGGTGCCTTCCTTGGAGATTTCCCCTTTCTCATATTCATGCAAGGGATTTTTAAATACTTCATGATCAACGTTTGTGGTATGATTGTTGACAATAATTGTTTCATTGTCAATGAGATATTTGATCTCATGCTTGAATCTCATATAGTTCTCAATCTTGTGTCCCTTATTCATGTGGAATTCACACTAGTCATTATCATTCCACCATTTTTCTTTCACCTCAGGTTCATATGGTCTATAATTGTCTGGCAACATGATCAGTTTATTTTCCAGAAGAGTCTTGAGTGTTGATTCGTATGATTCACCTAGAGGAGCGAATTTACACTTGTGTTTGACCCATGATTTCTATTTAATGAGATTTCTTGTCCCTTTTGAAGGATCCTTAGTGGTATTCTTAGCAAATTTTAGGGCCTTTGTGTCACTTGTTAAATTGAAGACTGCTAGTTTCAATTTAGGAGAAACATGGTCAACTACTTTATCATTTACCATGCTTTTATTTATGTTCCAAAATTTTTTCTTATCCTTGGAATTGGAATTATATTTGTTTTCCTTGTAAAGGTTGATTTATCCCTTTCTGACAAGAACATCCTCTCTTTTTAGGGCACTTTCCACCACTTTATCAAAGGTGGGTGGACCTTGCATCTGTATGGGGGAATTCAATTTGGGTAGGATCACATTGGTGAATATATCCATCTTCTCAGATTTGGGTATGAGGCACGGATATCGAGAAAAGACTTTCCTCCATCACTGAAGAAAATTTAGAAAAAGCTCTCTTGTTTGTTGTTTGGTATTGCACAAATCAGTCATTGTCATGAGATGTTGGATGTTATATGAATAATGTTGTAAAAACATATTATTTAGTTTGTTGAAAGTTTTAATCCCTATGGGTAACTTTGAAAACCACTGAATAGCCTGGCCACCCAGACTCTGGGGAAAGAGATGCATGAGGTATCTCTATTCATGCATAAATTCCGTGCATAGAGAACAAAATTCTCAGATGTGATTTTGTGGATCAAATTGACCATAATACTTGTCAAATTTTGGGATCTCAGCTCCACGTGGGAATGGAGGTAAGTACAAGTTTTTATCGAAAGGAAATGGACAAATTGTGTCTAGAGAATACTTCATGATTGTTTTCTCTTTTTCCTTTTTCATTTCCCACAATTCAGCTTGCAAAGGCTTGCAATTGTTTCATTTCCAGAGTTAAAGGAGTTTCTTCCTCTTTAGCGATGACATCTTCAACTCTGTATTGAGGAGGAAGTTGGGCTCCTTTTCATGCTAGTTCTAGGAAGTATTATTCTTTCTCTCGAGCCATGATGGTTTTCATAATCTTGAGAAAGTATTTGACATTTTTACATCTGATAATACTGGCCTCATTGGGCTCGGAGTCGCTCGATGAGTGCTCTCTATCAGTAGCCCGGATACTAATATTATGATGTCTACATCTAAAACCTTCTTGTTCTTGTCTTTCTCCAGACATTTTTGAGTTAGATGATCTATCTTGATAGGAGGCTGATTTTCTTGAAGTTTCTGGTTGTTCTATGAAAAGAGGGTTTTCTTCAAGTGTAAGATGTTGTCTCT
Source organism: Thuja plicata (assembly GCA_018584345.1). Lineage (NCBI taxonomy): Eukaryota > Viridiplantae > Streptophyta > Pinopsida > Cupressales > Cupressaceae > Thuja > Thuja plicata. Next base: position 30,257 of record MU227875.1, on the reverse strand, counting down.
CTTCTTCTTCAAATTGTTTGAGAGAACCTATAGTTTGTATAGGAAAGAATTAATTGATTTTGTAACAGGCACTAAAGTAAAAACTAATGTGTTGATTAAGTCCAAGATAGATGATGATGACAAAAAGATAACATCCAACTAAGAAGGAGATATAAATGACTCAGATCTGAGTCAAGGTTAAGAAACCTAGATAATAATGCACTAACAACTTAGAAAAAGGACAACAGGTAAACAAGACTAAATTGATGATGATGGACTGATCACAGGACTAGACCAACAAATCAAGACTCGCGATAGTAAAAATGAGACTATCAACTGACTATGACTAAAATGATGATTGATTATGACAAGCTCACCATTCTGAAGTCAGAATTATAGAAGACAAGAAAAATCTAACCAGGGGTCTGGAGCTAATGAAAAAAGAATCGATTGTGCAAATTGCACAATAGATTAAGAGGACTTAACAAAACTGACAAAATTTTAGATTTTTTCCAACCAACAATTAAGGTTTTTTGTTTCATTTTTTTTTTTCAGTATTAAATTTTTCTTCAAGATTTGTTTGTTCAATTATTCAAATCTTCAAAGTGTACAAGAACAAAAAACACACGCGTCAAGTGCTAGAAAATATTTTTGGCTACCTCTTGTAACTCTTTTTGGGTTTGTTGGGGTCCTACTTTTTGTTGTGTAGCAGGCTTTCGATGTTTTTAAGGACTATTTTTGTTTATCTTTCTATGCTATAAGCGGTTTTGAGGTCCATTCAAAACTTGTATTTACCTTTATAAAAAACAAACACACGTGTCAAAAGACTCAATGGTGCCAGCACATTCTAAGTCCTATATTCAATTGGCTTAGTGAGAAAATCCTTGCTCGCTAAGTTAGGTACACACCCAATAGATAATCAGAATACGACCACCACCAACCACACAGTGGGTATAATGATGTCGTATTATCTGACTCAAATTCTAATGGGGGCATGATATGGTGAGTGTCTTGGGCGAGTTACTATCTCCCTTACACTTGGATTATCACACTTTCTGGGGTGAACTAGATAATCTGCTATTCTATAGAGTCTAGTATGGGTTTCCGTTCGAATACATCCTCTACATACACGCAACTGGGATTAAGGCATATAGCCCCACAAAGAACCTTGGCACAAGTAGTCACGTAAATGTGATTGAGACCTCTAGGGCCCTACCATTTTCTAGGTGAGAGCCGAGTATAAATCAAATGTACCCGACTTATGAGAATTTTTCCCCAAGAAGAAAATTTGTTTAACATGAGTTGGAGTGGTGTGGATTACACCTCATGCTCACATGGGTTGTTCTCTAAGGGTAAGTAGTTTTTCCCACTTGGGCATGCCCATATAAAAGGTATACATGAAATAAAATAGAAAAGCTATGAGGATCTGGATTTCTGATTTTCCCTCAAAGGGGAAAAGAGCATACTTTCCTACCTTTTTTCTATTCTCAAACACATCAAATAGTTGTTTATTTTAAGAAGTCTTGCATGTGAGGTTCCTATAAAAGTATTAATAAAAACACAAAGTTCAGTCGTTTCTCCTTAGGCAACCTGCACGAAATACATTAGTAGTCTCAGTTTTTATCTCTCTAACACAGGTCTTGCACAAAAGGTCCAAATGTTTTTCCAAATGTCTTCAACAAAATGAACTGCATAGATACATTAAGTTTCTGAAAATCAAGAGAGACAAAAAAACAATCAACCTTTCAGCGTCAACAAAGACAACATCAAAAGCATAAATCAGTAAAAGCTTATTGTTTTGTCAAAAACCAGTGTAAATTCTCATACGAGAATCTAAATGCACTGATACGATAATCTACACACTACCATACGAGCATTAATTTACACTCGTACTACTCTATGAGAATGCTTGTATGAGAAAACATAATCAAAGTATAGAAAGAATCCTGAGACTTACAAAATCAATTCGAATGTGAGGTCAAAAATGGATGTTCTGCCCTACGGTGGGCACCAGAAATGTGTGTATAAAAATGTGACTTATCTAACAATGGAAACACTTCAATGAATCATTGTGTGATTGATTAAACAAAGTAAAATAATGAAGCACAAATCAATAAAAGTGACTCATTACCTTCTAGTAAATAGGAGTATGAGTTTTGCTCTCAGATCATCACAAATCCAGTGACTATAGACTATCTAAATGAAGATTTTGAAATTTAAGCTAAATGAAATGCAAGTTCATCCAAATTAAGCTGAGATTAATCCATTATTTACCAAATGAAAGTAAGATTATGATGATTTGATTATGAAAATGTAAGTAAACTAAATGAACTATGAATATGATAAGTAATTAACAATAATCTATCACCAAATCGACAAATTTTCTCTACTTTATGATTCTCTCTTTTTAGAAGAATGGAGGCCTGATTATATAGAAATCCTCTCTAAAATGGATAGACAAGATCGATTAATGTTTGATGATTGAGATCAATCCCAGACTAGCGCAATCTACATGCAACTGATTTGATTGGTCGAGACTCAAAGTTGAAAAATTGGTTAACTCCAATGCTTAATCAATCATTTTGGATGTTTCTGAATTGAATGATGAGTTAACAAAACTGATTTGAATTGTTTCCATAATGATAATTAGTTGACTGAACTAAATTTATTTGACCAATATTTTTAGATTATTTAAATGGTTTAATGCATTTACCTCCAAATTGTGATGTCATAATTAATTTAATCTCTTTTTGTGATTAATTGAAAATTATTAATTATTTAATCAATATCCAAAGACATTAACTAAATAAATAATATAAGGTTGATTTAATTGTCAACAATATTAAGATTCAAGAATTAATTAATTAAACAAAATCAAGTGCAATGATTGAATATGACCTAGAGTTTAGGTCAAATTAGATTGATAAGTTGGATTGCCTTAGATTAGGACTTAGGGGATTTAATCACGATTGTTTTTTTTTATGAACAATCGATATTAGGGGCTTAGGGTTTTGTAGACCATTTTTGGGTGATTATAATAGGTATTCTATACCTGACACTTTTAGCTAAAACTTTCGGGGACTCTCTGGTTATTCCTGATCTCCCCAAAAAAATCAGACAACTCCGTAATTTATTCTTGCACATAGAAAAATGTAGAAAAGGTTGGGTAAAATGGGTTTGTCTTGGTCAAACCCCTATTTACGAATCAACCTTGAAAATGAAAGGAAATTGCATAAAGGAAAGTATGTAAAAAGGTAAATATTTGATTCACTTTGCATAAACCCTCATGGACAGATTTAGGAATTTCTCATACCCATGAAGATGTATTGAATGTGCTTGAATTCAAGGATTTGACCTTGGATTGTAGAATAGAATCAAATATCCCCTCACAAATGCATGGAACTTTGAACACCACTCCTAGATCTTCAATGTAGATATGCTTGATAATCACTTGCAATGAAGGAAGAATGTATGTGGATGGAAGGAAGGATATTCTTTCTTGATTGAGAACTACTTTACTTGGCCATCATGGGAGATAATATTGATTCAATGGAGAAGATTTCCTTGGTATTGACTTGTGTGCTTGAAGAAACTAAATCTTGGATGCTTGCCTTCAAATCTTTAATCCAACTGCTTGAATGCTTGATTGTTCGATCCCTTGAAAATGCTTGATAATGATTGCTTCAAAATAGCAATAAATCATTAATGTATATGTAAAAATGAGGAGATAATGGTGTTTATATACTTCATCCATCATTTTGGGATTGAAAAATAAGCTAGACTGACCATGGGATCTAATTTCCCACTAAAACCCCAACATAGAGCTCTAAGCCAAATTTGGGTCAAAACAAGCGGAAACATAATGCCTCAACCATTATGTACCTAGGTGCATAAATGTCTTAGTCATTATGCACCTAGGTTTTTGAGCTTAAATTTGAATTGGGTATTGGGATGGTGGAAAAGAAGAGCCAGGTTACTATGATCAAGCATAATGGACATCATATTTCAAAATCACCAAAATGGGGCCTAATAGAGAATCCAATTATGGGTGCTAACTTTTAGGATGGTACACCTTGTCATTGCATTTGTGAAATCATTTATACTACTAGTAACATTCATACGATCTTTCATAAGTATTTTTTTTTATGTTCTTCATTGCATCTTCATCAAGTTAGCTATCGGATCCTTGAGTGCATATAAGAAAATCTTATCAAAAATTTCCACCATATTATCAAGTCTTCAATTATCACAATATCTTGTTCCAACAATCCTTTATCCATCTAATTAAGAGAGTCCATTTGAATAAGAAATATTTTTTCTATAATATTTTCCTAGCCTAGTTTTCATGACCATCATTTAAACTTTGGAATCTCTTCCTATGAAAGTCATATTCTCTTTTGGAAAAATATTATTAGCTAGCTTCTTGATTGCTCTCAATCTAGTTTCTTTTATGTCAAATTGATATAATATATCCTTGCAATCACTTAGAAGCTTATCAATATTTACTCTCAATATTTTAGTTTCTTTGTACCTCTCAAAAATAGTTTAGATACCTTCTTTCCCTTGTGAAATCAACCCAAATATCCATTTTCCCACTATTTTAACCTCGTGTTTTGCTTTATCTATTTTTGTTACTCATTCCTTTGAAAGTATGGTTAGTTAGTGTAGACACCTAAAAATGTCCTCATGAAATAAAAAAAATTCATGTATTAATTAAATAGGCATTCCTTCTTATTTAATTAATTCATTAGTCTCTCCTACTATTATTTAAATAAATATTCCTATTTATTTATCTAGTTCATTAAGCCTGTTCTATCCTATGATTAAATAATTTTGTATTGATTTAATTACCCATTTACTATTTCCCCTTTCTCCTATTTATGGAATACCTTTATTTATTTTATAAACTAACCAATCCACCTTTTCTCATCTTCATTCACATGGATCAACTCCAAAAATTTTGAGCTTGTCACAAATGACACTTTTCTTTTCATTTGAATTTTACGCCTTCACATGTCTACATAAATTATGAAAAGTCAATATTCTCTACCTACCACTTCATCTCAACCACTCATTTCAAAATTCCTCTTAATATCCTTTATCCTCTGTGTTTCCTACCTACTCCTCACCTAATCTCTAACCTCTTAATCTTATCCCTTGATTTTCATGAGACTTCTATAAAACATGATGTTCTCCTCACATTTGAATCATAACTAACACTATTTACATACTTGAGATTTTGGAGAATTTATTCCCTTGCATACTTGTGATCTTTGAGAGCTCCTAACTATCACCTTTCTTCCATTATTATCATCTCCATATCATTTCCTTCATATTATCATTTCCTAGTTGTGCATCAATCAACCAAACCCTATTCTTTCATAGCTTCTTGTGTATGTGCTTACAAAACTGAGAACACCCACATTTCAAATATATGATTCCTGAAGATAGAGGAAAATAGAGTAAATCATCTGTTGATTGCATGGTATATGCATTTTTTGATCATGTCATGTTTGTGTATTATTGAGGAAGTTCTATATGGGATAATGTTGGTTTACTTTGTGTACCTAGGGCTTATGATTTGGCTTAGTGGGTTTGCATGTTAGGTTGTCCAATTTCCACTATCGCCAATTAGTAGGAAATTGATCTATGTTTTGATTGGGGTCAATTGGTTGCTCGAGGATTATTTTTAATTCTTCTAGATATGTTTTTTCAATCCTTTGCACTTTTTCCCCCTTTTCTTTCTAGACATAAATTGCATTGAAATTTTCTTTTAATTCTACTATTTATTATTCACATGAAGTATAACCCAAGTTGATATTGGTAGCTTGATAATCCAAAGGTTTCATATATACTTTATCTTTATCCACTATTTTAGCAATAATTTATGCAACCCTCAATCCTATTTCATCTTTCAAAATAGAATGCACTATATTGACGTTTTTCATCAGCCTAGGTGTTTCAATTTTTTTTATTACCTTCTTCAATTCAAGTATTATCACTTGAACTTGTGACCTTGATCAAAATTTCTTAATTAATTATGGAGGAGTGCCTACATCAATCCTAATTTAAATTCTTTATTTTATAGTAGGTGACTTTCCTTCAGTCTAACCTTGTTGAATTATCATTTCTTGATGTTATTCTTATTGATGATCACCTTCAGGTCTTATATATACAACATTCTGACACGCTATTATTTTATTCTTCGTTACTCATGAAAGGTTTTCTTTCAACTTATTTCCCAACTTCTTATGCATTATGATCAATAGGTACCTTAATGTATATATATTAATTTCTTCATGTTGAGGCACATTTGTATCTACCATCATCTTTTTTTCTACAAGTGTTCATGTAGATCCAATCCTTAAATCTTCAACAAGTTGTCTTGTAGGTCCAACATTTAATTCTCCAATAAGTGGCTTAAGCACTTCCTCTCTCTAAGGTATACACACATTATCTTCTTGAAATTTACTAACTATACCTTTGATTTCAATGTTATGATCTACTAATTGCAACATATGTTGCAAGATTATTTCATGGGAACCTTTAATTACCTCCTCAAAACCTTAGTCACCATCCCTCTATGGTTCTTCATAATCTATTTCTATGAAAATAGGAGACTTGTGAGAAAAACCTATGTATCTCTTCCTATCAACCTCTTTTGACACATAAATGAAGAGTGACCTTGCAATTTGGGTTATAAATGTCTCTGGCATCATACTAGAAACTTGACTGGCATACCAAAAGCAACAAGAGATTACCACATTTTTTATATTTGTAAAATCTCTACCTATTTGGATTCACCCTTATCTTTCAACTATTACATTACATATGTGAACACTACCCTTACAGGTGTGGAAGATGTAGTACTTTATTGATCCGCTAGAGTAGATGTACTTCTTTCATTGTTCTCATAGCTTTAGGTGGTACAAACATCATGGAGGGATTATCATTCATTGTATCCATTTCTCTTTTCTTGTTTTGCAATTGGACTTCATAATAATTCCTCTTATGCATGAGAAAATCATCATATTTAGGGTGTGCTTTATCCACAATTCATGCACCTGCTTCACCAAAAATATGTAATCTTTTTTTTTTTTTGATCGGTAAAAGGCCGAAGCCCTAACTTTTATTTATATTTAAATTAAAAGTTTTTACAAAAAAACCCCGCTCAGTGCAGGTGCTGGTAGGAAAGAGTGGGGTTGAGAAAACCTCCAGCCGTGCCTGGGACTTTAAGTCCTGATACTAATACATAATTTACGTGGGCATTCCCATGACTCGATATCTATCGAGAGTTGTCAAATACATACATACTTTCTGTGGGCATACCCACTACTCGATACTTATCGAGATTTATAAAGTTACTTTGATTACATTACAGATTTATGTATACATCTCTTTGTTTCATGTAGTTAGATTACCAATCCTATAAATAACTGATCATAATCCTTCAAAGGAAATTGGATTTGGCACAGAATTGAGAATATCCTCCTGAAATGCGAAACAAAATTCTTCCAACCCATATTGTTAAAGATCTGAAGTAAATTCAAGATGAAAAAAGGAAATATAAATAGTGAAACTTAACATTATTACCTTCCTCCGAATGATTAGCATTTGAAAGCCTCTCTCACTATATAAGACAAAGCACTTAACCAACCCAAATTCTTGTTTAAAGTTCCTAGTTAGGGAGTTATAAGTCCAAAGAAAACATGTATTCCATGCTAGAAGTTTCTATGATAAAGCTCGGATGACATTACATT
>MU227875.1:5271-22452 GCA_018584345.1 Thuja plicata | reverse complement strand
TATGATAAACTATCCTACTATAAGAGTTTATTCCACAGCTTTAGCCACATTAACTAGCATCATAAAACATATGACTCGAGCACCAATATCCTCTAAAGAAATATACCCATAATCTTATATACATAGACAGAATTTAAGATCTAAGGTCCACAGCTCAATTAAAAAGCCTTAAATTATATGATTAATACCCCTTTATGCTATGTTCTCAGATTCCTCCACACAACCGAAAGGATAATTAATCATATATGTTTTAAATATAGTAAAGGGAACCAATCGATTCCTTTAAAACAATATCTAAAAGTACTACCACATAAACTAAATACAACATCATTAAATAAGACCAAAGAAGTATAGATAACATTTAAATTCATATAAAAGACAAAGTATAGCACCAGATTTTTACCGAGACTGGGTATTAATCAGGAGAATGGAGAGACAGAGATGGCCAAGTATCTCGTGTAATATTACCCAGAATAAATGATCCTTTACTACTGAAATAATAAACAAGGCTATTGATTTAGAACATTATCTATTTTAATTACTCAAACCATAATATGAAGTAAGGTCTACTCCATCAAAAATAGAAAAGGGCAAAGACTCTTCTCAAGAGGAGACTCTTCTTCATTTTACCCTAGTTTGGAAGGCCTGAGGCTATTAATTATGTGTGTAAACGAATAGGGAGAAATTTAACTGATGCTGTCTATTTTAAGATTTAAACTAAATGTAAAGTAGTTGAGAAACCCCTTTTCTTCCTCTGATCATTGATCTCTAGCAATAGGAATCTTAGTTATCCAAAGGTAGATAAATGAATGGCTCTGATCCAGAGCTACCTTTACAATAACTTCTATGTTTATGATCATTAGTTACTTCGATATCCATTCAAAAGTTATAGAAAGTTAAGTGGATCTAAGCAATGAATACTTAGATATAGAGAGGGGGGTATTATCTACCCCCATCTCTATATCTAAAATACCATGAAATTTCTATAAGCCACCTTTGAACAATCCAGGATCAGCGGTTATTAAGAGGAGGGAACGTATACAGAAAATGATAGTAATATGAAACATATATATATATATATATATAGAGAGAGAGAGAGAGAGAAATCTAATACTAATCAACCAAAAAATAAAATGATAAACACTGAAAGTGCATGAGCTATGCTAACGTTGGATGATTAATAAGAATTCTGGAGAGGCAAATGTCTGAGAATGTAACTCTTGGTGGGTATATATGATATATTTGGATATATAATGTCTGAGAATGTAAATCTTATAATTGTTAAGAGTAAATTGCAGGTTACCTATATACTGATAAGTATAAAGGTTATTGTAATTAGTGGGTAAATTGTTAATATGCTAACCTTAATAAGATATCTATATACATCACAACTTATGACCCTTATTCTATAAGCTCAAAAATTATCAATACTGCTTGCTGTTAACTTACTAATATATCTAATAGCATTAGCCTTATTAGAGCAGTCAATGGGTTGGATTATCCTTGAAACAGGCTATAAAATTAGTATCCATTGTTGTAATTCCATTAGCACCTTGATTTGCTAGCATATCTGCCTTTGAGTTACCTTCCCTATAGGTATGTTTAATTTCGTAATTGGGTATATTATCCAGAATTGAATTGATTTCTTCTATTCTTGAATTTAAAGTCCAATTTGGTGTCCTTTTAGTTTGAATAGCGTTAATGATAACTTGTGAATCCCCTTCAATAATTAATTTTGAGATATTGAGTTTCTTGCAGAGTTTTAGACCTTCTAATGCAGCTTTGCACTCTGCCATATTGTTAGTAGTGGGTTTGATAGGCTGAGAGAACTTGGCTATAACTTCTTCTTTCCAATTCATTATGATCCCCCCAATACCTGTTATACCGGGGTTTCCCCTCGAGGCCCCATCAAAATTTAGTTTGAACCACCCCACACAAGGAGGGGTCCATTTACAATTATATTTGTCTGTTTTAGATTTGATACCTCCTTTACCATAAAGAGGTGGGATATTGAGATCAGGCCATTTTAGTCTGATTTTGTTATCTCAACTCTTAAATAACTCCTCAAAGCATAATTGGTCTCGAAGAATACTATTAATAATTTCTATAATTGATGATTCTACCTTATTAGTGATAGACTTCCATTCTAGTTTTTTATCAGTGAAGATCCTTCTATTCCATTCTTTCCATACTTCCCAAACCAAAATGGAAGGAGAGACAATCCATATATCTTTATATAAGTTATCTTTGAAGGGTGTTGGCCAAGCTTTAAGTGTACTCAGTAGATCAGATTGAAAGGCAGATTTTCATTCAAGGCATTGCTGTAACCAACTCCAGTAGTTTTGGGTGAAGGGACAATTAAGAAGAAGGTGATCAACATCCTCTGTATGATTCTCACATAAGGGGCATCTGGATGGCCCCTCGAAACCCAGCTTGTTGAGTCTATCTGTTGTTAAGATTTTCTTTTGCATGGCTGCCCAAAGAAACATTCTAGCCTTGGGAAGACAAGCTTTGTTCCAGCAGAGATTCAGGGGCATATCTAAATTGTCCATATTTTGCTCAACAATTATAGACTTATAACCTTCCTTAACTAAGTATTCTCCACTATTAGATCCTGCCCATATCAGCTTGTCTGATCTATTTTTTGTTACAATATCTCTATCCTTAATAATATCCAAAAGTTTCTGACCCTCTAAGCTTGAAAAAGATGTGTTACCTATAATTTTCCAAGATGAATTAGCTTCTAAGCTCAAGTAATCTTTAAGATATAGACCAATAGAATTTTTGCATTCATCTATAAAGTTATGCGAAAAACCCATCTTATTGAGGGGGGATAGACCAGCCCAGGAATCATCCCAGAATAAGGCTTTATCCCCTCTACCTACATCCCAAGTGAGGAATTTGCTTATGATCCCTCTTGATTCCTGAATAAAGTTCCAAATCCTGGATCCTTTTACGTGTGATTGAGCCCTCAATATATTAATAGGGTCCGCAACCGAGATGTATTTATGCAATAATATTGAAGCCCATTTACTATTCGATTCTTTATATAACCTCCAAATCAGCTTTGCACCCAAAGCTTTGTTTTTCCATTGTAGGTTTTTAATGCCCAGACCCCCTTTAGAGATTGGTTTACAGAGGGATTCCCATTTAATTAAGGCTAATTTTTTCTCTTCAGATGTGCCTTGCCAGAAAAAAATCTCTAAAAATTTTATCTAGACTTTTCTTAATGTTTACCGGAAGGGGGAGAACTGACATTTGATACATGGGAATGGCTGATAGAACTAATTTAATCACAGTGGTTCTACCTACTTTTGTAAGCCACTTCCCTTTCCAAGAGCTTTGTTTGTTTTGGATTTTAGTAAGCACTTGTTGCCATAGTTTGGAGAAAAGATGACCTTTGTCTAATTCAATTCCCAGATACTTACAAGGAAACTTACCAAGATTGTAACCCATCAAGTTGCAAATTTCCTTTTCCAATTTTGGAGTGGTATTGAGGAAGAAAATTTCTGATTTATTAGGATTCACTTGTTGGCCTGAAGCCTTCCTATAAAGATCTAGGATATCTTTAAAGGCCTTAGCTTCATGCATGTTGGCTAAACCTAGGAGAATTGTGTCATTGGCAAATTGTTGGTGAGTAATATTTGGGATGTTTTCCGATGCCTTTAAACCTATTATATTACCTTCCAATTGTTTCTTGTTGATTGCTCTACCTAGGGCTTCTGTCATAATCACATACAAGAAAGGAGATAGCGGGTATCCTTGTCTAATACCCCTAGAAATATTAAAGAAGCCTTCTGGGGATCCGTTGATAAGAATCAAGATTTTAGGGGTGGAGATACAGTTGAAAATAAGATTAATCCACTGTTTGGAGAAGCCAAATGCTTCCAGGCATTTGCAGAGAAATCTCCAGTCTACTTTGTCATAAGCTTTTTGTATATCAATTTTTATAAGCATACTTGGATCCTTAGTTATTTGAGCTGTATGGACTAATTCTTGGGCTATAATAATTCTGTCTAAAATAGAATGATTGGCCACGAAGCCCGTCTACTCTTTGGAGATGATAATGGGAAGAAGAGTTTTGAGTCTGTTAGCCAAACATTTAGATAAAATTTTATAGATAATGTTGCATAGTGATATGGGCCTAAAATCCCCTGGATCCGTGCATTCATTTTTCTTGGGTATTAATGTAAAGAAGGTGTTGTTAATTTCCAATAATAATGATCCCGAGTTTCTAGTAGCTTCCACTGCTTGCCAAACTTCATTACCCACAAAATGCCAACATTTTTGGAAAAAACCTGCCTGGAATCCATCTAGTCCAGGGGATTTATCTGGATGAAGTTGAAAGACCATTGATTTGACTTCTTCCATAGTTAGTTTTCCATTAATAATTTTTTTATCTGTTTCCGATATCAATTTAGGGATTGCCTTTAACATTTCATTTTGGGCTTTGAGGTCAATAGCTTTGCTATTATTGAGGAGGGTTTGATAAAATTGTGTGAAAATAGTTGAGATTTGGTTTGGGTCTTCGACGAGATGACCCTCATCATTTTTGATTTTGGTGATTCTATTAATGCTTCTTTTAAAGTTAGTTGAATTGTGAAAAAACTTTGTGTTGCTGTCTCCCTGCTTCAGCCATGTCTCTCTGGATTTTTTTTCTCCAGAAGATTTCTTCTTTGAGAAGAATCGCATTATATTTAGACATAAGTTCTTTTTCTTTCAGGTAACTAAATTAATTCATGCCTTGATCTATTACTATATTATTAAGATCCTCTAATTCTTGTTCAATATGAGTTTTTTCTTTGAAAATATCATTAAAATTATTCTTGTTCCACTCTAGTGCTTTATTCTTAATAATTTTGAGTTTCACCACTACCTTGTTGTATGATTTTTTTTTCTTATGAAAATTTAGTGAGGTAATTGTACCTTGTAGGTGGAGACACCTAAAATTGACCACTTTTTTTGGTCAACTTGTCTTCATTATTTATCTTCTCTCACTATTTTCATTAGCTAAATAATTCATCATCATTTAATTACTTATCCTAATCTTCTATTTATCTTGTTTACCCCCTTAAGGCAATTAATTTAATAAATCTACCTTATGACGACCTTCCCTTTACCAAATAAAATAAAATATTTCATTTATTTAATTCAATTATCCATATATTTTTTACTCCTTCCTCCAAAAAAGAAATAAATTAAATCATTTAAATCCTCCTTTATCTCTCCAGGTGTCAAATACTCCAAATTTTCCCACCAAAACCTAAGCCTAATCTTGATAATCTTCTAATATGACCTAATCCCATCTTAACCACTTGTGTGTTCCTAATCTCGTGGGTTAGGGAAGGGTCCTTTCCATAAATAGATACCCTCCTAGTCCCCTCAACCTTTAATTCTTTCTCCATTTGGGAGAAATTATACATGGGCTCTATTCTATATGCTCACATCAAAGGAATTTAAAATTCCTTTATTCCCTTCATGCTCATACCTTTGGAAGGCAAGATAAGGCTTACCTTTATGGAAAGATATTCTCTTGTCCTCACAAGGGTACAATCTCCCTCAACCCCTCCCATGTTGAAACTTAGAAACATATTGTGGTTTGAGAGGACAAAATAGTCCTCCACCATTTACATTACATCTATGCTCTTCACATATTATCAAGCACTTAACCATTTTTTCAAACATATTGCATCCAAATTGATCAAGCATCATTATGTTTTTGAAATCTTATAAGCACACATTTGTGTGTGTGTGTAAATAAATGTAAAAATATATATCAAACATATCATAATGGACTTATGAAGTAAATAAAAACATAAACAATAAGTTTGTGTTAGACTAGACCAAAAATAATAGGAAATCCCAATAGACATTTGTCATAAGATTAGGGTTAAAGGTTGTATAACCATCGCTTAGAGGGTCATATTTTGGTATTGGCTCCTACCAATAACACATCTAGTATGGATACAATGCCACTAGTTACTTCCTTTTCATTGTTCCTACATTCCACTCATGTCTATGAGATCCAAACAATAGGTGAATGTTAAAATGAATATATAAACCATGCATTATTATGACATTGTTTAACAAATTTTATGTTTGAGTCATTTGGTTTGCAATATTATTCTCTTATATATCTTAGTTTGTAGGTTACTAATGTGATGATGAGTGTGAATGCTTAACTATATTAAATCTATAAGTTTTTCAATGTTGTAGGTTGTGTTATTGCTACTGGGATTCAACTGTATAGTTTTTTGAGTCAAACTCATTGACCCGTGTTTCATGAGTAGCGGTTCACATAAACCCATCTCTCATGAGAATTAATGGAACAATTAACACTCATTTCATATAGGTTATTCTCATAGAGGTGAAGCACCAAGACTTCCTAGGAGGTCACCCATCCCAATACTACTCCAGCTTGAGCTCGCTTAACTACAAATTTTACTCCATGGTTAAACTCACTATGCTTGTAACCCCATTTGCAAAACCTTTAGCAAGGGTTGTGCCTGATGAACCATTCATTAGAAATCCCCTTAAGCTCATCAATTTATAAGGAGGAGATATTTTCCATAGAAATTCAAATTGTGATGTTGCTATCAAGATTCAATTGTGTAGTTTTTTGAGTCAAACTCGTTGACCTGTGTTTCATGAGTAGTGGTTTACATGAACCCATCTCTTATGAGAATGAATGGAGAACTTAGCACTCATTGCATCTAGGTGGTACTTATAGAGGTGAAGCACCGAGACTTCTTGGGAGGGTGCTCATGTCCTATTACTACTCCAACTCGAGCACACTTAACTATGGAGTTTCCTCCATGGTTAAACCCACTTTTCTTGCAACCCCATTTCTAAAACCTTCAACAAGTGTTGTACCTTATGAACCATTCATTAGAAAGCCCCTTAAGCTCATCAATTGGTAAGGAGGAGATATTTTCCATATAAAGTCAGTGATATTGTTATGTTGTAGGTTGTCTTTATCTACATGTTGCATAGATAACTTTGTTGTCGACAGTCTATGTCTACGTGATTGGTTCAATGTTTATGTAGATTTTGTTAGTTGACATCATTTGTAGTCATTTCTATATTGGTGTGTTTTATTTGGGATAAGAGCATGGATATTATATTGATGGTAGCTAAATCGTTGGTGTTGGGACTTGTAGCATGTGGTTTTATCACAATGTCATGATATCTTAGTTAATCATTTGTTACACTTTTTAGTGAGAGCTTTTGGTTGTGATAGTATGGTGGTTTAGGCTTGATTCTTGGTATTTTGTTGGCAGTAATATGTATCTTCTTGGCTTGGAGTGATGACATTATTTTTCCATTAGTATGCAAAGGGAAACCATTGGTAAAGTCAACATCGAAAGACAGGACAAGCACAATCTGACAGAACAATATATTGTGTAAACCGAAGACACAAACTTGCAAAGTGAAAACCAAAAATGGTTAAGTGGAACCCGACAGGAGAAAAATGACAATGGAACCCAATGAGTAGAATACAGTTCAAACCAAAAGAGAAGAAACAAAGGAACCTGACAAATCAAGGGAACCTGATGGACAATTCAACAAAGAAACATTGAAAGAGAGTCTAACTGATTTCAGAGCAAACCGAGCATCAGACACCGAAAGCCAGTTATATCCTGAGAAAAGTTGATCTGACTTCCACGTCAGATAAAACAACTATAGTCTATTTTTAGAGTTTTGATTTGTTTTTAAATCCATTTCTTGAGGAACAAGAAACATTATTGTAATTGTTTAATCAGTCTAACTGATTAAAAACATGCAAACTAAGAGGTCAAGGTCAAGTTGTAAACCTGTGATCATAGAGTTAGTTTAGTAATACGTGAAACTAAAAAGGCCAAATCTATGTTATAAATAGATGTTGTAATCATTCATTGATGATGTATGAGAGGATGAATGTAGCCAACGAGAACATTTGTGGATCAGACTGGGAGTTTCAAGAAGAAGAACAACAAAAGATGAATTTGGTTATCAAGAACTAAGAACCAAGGCTACCGAGAAACAAAGGTATTAACCAATCACATTAGGTGATACATTGTACATGTAAGCTTTAATGGATATGTGCTCAACAATACTAGATTTCATACACTCAGGTCAATAAGTAATTTTGTCTGCATTCTAACAAGTGTAGAAAATAGAAGAAATCCTTTCAAGAAAGGTGGATTTAACAATCCTATTGTAAATATCTTAACCGAGTGCACACTAAACAGTGTTGCTAAAGCTCTTAATATAGTAGACCTTAACCAGTCTCCACATAATACTCCTAATAGGGTAGATCATGAGAAGTGATCAAAATTGTAAGCCTTAACCGGCCCCTTCCAATCTGCAGATAGTGAAGTTTTTGTGGGTGCCATCCCCACCGCAGTTTTTACCTTCTAATAGGGGTTTTCTGCATTATCATATCTTGTGTTATGTGTCAATCACTTTCATGAATATTTCTACAAATATTTACAAGTTCACTAAGTTTATGAATTGATATAACTTACACAAAGATAGTAGAATAGATGGTTGGTAATACAATTGATTACATAAAGGATAAAGGATAAAAGAGATAAAAATTTTAGAGGTACTGATTCACCCCTCCCCTCTTAGTACACACTTTCCATTATTTCCAAGAATTGGTATCAGAGCTAGATCTCTTATTTGGAAAGTTTAAAGACTTAAGAGAAAATACAATACAATGGAGAAGTACAAACTTGACAAGAGTATTGAGAATCAGAAGCTAGAGGTACAAATCTTCTATGAGTCATACAAAGTAGCAAGAATCGAAATGAGAGAGCTAATAGATGAAAGAAAAGTTATGGCAACTCGAAACAATGAAAAAGACTATCAAGAGGAAGAGATACTAAATTTATTTGAGTCTCCGGGATCTACAACTAGTAAGGCATCAGACATCAAAAGAAAGCATCACAAGCTTAAATAAAATCAATCAACATATGGCTGGACAAATAAAATCTCTGCAAATTGGTCAAGAGACATAAATGGTAAGAATGATTGATGTCATGAAAAATGCTAGACAAGATGAGAAAGAGAGAAAACTTTCTATTGATGATAGGAGGAAGATTACTGAAAAGCAACAAGAGAAAGACTCAGAAATACAAAGACTTACAGATTATCATCATGAGATCACAAATCAGATTATTCTTACGAGTCAAGAGGCAAACAAAATGAATACATAACTCATTAAAAGAATTGAATCCATTGGTGAGCTAAGAGAAGAAAATGAAAAGATGAAAAAAGAAGTGAGAATACAGCAACAACATAATGACATAATCAAGAGAGCTGAAGAAAGCAGCAAAAGGATGGATGATTTTCTGGAAGGACAAAGAAGATTCAACAAAAACACCAAACTAGGCTATACCAAGAATGGAGAATCACCATACCAAGCTGATCCAAAAAATGTCTATACAAATCCAATACAAAGAAAGCTGACATGCAATCACTATGGAAGGACATGCCACACATCAAATGTATGCAGGAGAAAAATGAAAGGTATTCCTAAATCCACACCTTCATTCATAGGAATATGTTACAAATGTAACAAAAAATGACATAAAGAATATGAATGTAAATCTGAGGTGAAACAATCTAAGAAGGAAACCTACATGGACAAATATTGTTCTACTTGCAAAATGCACGGGCACACATCTCTTGAATGCTCGAAGAAGAAAATGCAAGCATGGAAGCCTAAAGGTCAAGAAACTTCCTATCAACCAAAAAGAGTCGGTAACCAATATGTCTGGGATTACAATACATGGGAAAACTGTAGAGCATGTGGCAGATTTGGTCACATAGCTGCAAACAGTATGAGACAATGGACAAGAAAGTCTAAGAGCTGGACTAACCCCAGAATGACATGTCTACACTGTCATAAAGTTGGTCATCTAAAGAAATAATATAGAGATTGAATGACAGAGACCAAAACCTTTCCCAAGGGAAACACCATTGAAGACATCAGGAAGATGAGAAACAAAATGTGGAGGAAAGCTACAAACACTGATGAAGCTAGACTGAGCAATGCAACTGGTGACACCTTATCTAATGGATCTAGTGAAATCACCACCCCCACCTAAGAAAAACAAGTAAGTATGGAATTGCATTACACCAAGTTATATTTTGCATCAGTTCCATTATACATAGTTAAAATACGAAATCAAAATGATTAAAGATGCACTATGGTATTACTTGTTATAATTATGTGAAATCAATTTCATCGGTTAATACATACCAAAATGAATCAGTGTACATACAAAGCTAAGTTGTCTATACTTACTAAGAATCATCGGTTAACACATAAAGTTTGTCACTAATGTAAACCAAGATCTGTCAGTAATCATGTGAGTTGACAATGTTGTCTTTGCCATACACCAAAATCCATCGGTGAATGTAATAAGTTGAAAGCTGCCCCAAAGCATCACATTACCACCAAAAATGTTATTGTGTTTCACCCGATGACTCCATCTTCACACACCGAGAAGTGTTTGAGCATTAATGACTCGACTTAGGGCAAAGTCTATAAATAGACGATAGAAGGGTTTCATTTCTCACCAAGCGATAAGAGCGAAGAGACAGAGTGAAACTAGAGCACAAAGCGACAACATTGCAAAGTGACTCCAACTCGATTCACAAGCACTCCAATATAATCCTAACAACTACAGAGGTGAAAAGTAAGTACCAGCATAAACTAATAACTTTGTTTATCATTTACGGGAAAGCACTAATTTTAGAAACTATGGCAACTACATCAAGAACCGCTAAGCTCAAGAATGTTAAGAAGAACATGGTAAATCTAATCAAGAATTAAACTTGTGAGGAACCTCACTACAAGATATGTCCTGAGGTTGTTTCACAACCCAACAATGTTGGTGCATTCTCCAAAATACCAGCTAGGGTTTTTCTCATTGAAGACATGCGAGCATATATACACTACAAGATTGCAGAGATATGAGACTTGGAAGTTGAGAAAGAATTCAAAAGTCTTTGCAATGATGATGACACTATCAAGGAAGAGCATAAGCATATTGAGGTAAAAGGGCTCACAAATTCCCTATGGTTCCCAAAGGAGTTCAAGATCAAATGGATTCAGTTAGTATTAAGCAAGATTCATGACCAAAGATTATGGCTGGATGAGAAAAAACTGATAACCAGGGATGTTATACACGCTGTTACCAGTTATCCCATAACAGACAAGGTAAAGGCACTAAAGCACCCACCTAAGGCTGAAATTGAGAAGAATACAGGAGCAACATGGGATGGAAGAGGACTAAAGGTATCCACCATCAACGATGATGAACTAAAATTTGGAGCATGTGTCTTAGGATACAAGTTCTTTCAGGCTAGCATGTTGAACAACATTGCATCTGGAGTAGTGGATACAACATACAAGATTGTCAAGAAAGGACGACAGTTGGATATGTCAGAACTGCTGCTAAAACAACTGGATGAGAACATGAAGACAATAAGGATTGCAAAGTCCAACTCATGTAACTTTGGATCACTCATCATGTACATATTCTTTTATTTCCAAGAATCCTTCCCATCCATAGGAAATGTGCAATGGGACACTACAAAACTAGTGACCATACAGATTAATGAGTTCATACGATCACTAGGAGACAATTTTGAGTCAGTCATGGATGAATACTTTGATGGATTCAAAGATAGAATGTAGAAGAGAGTAAGGATTCCAGAATAGTTAATAGAAAAGTTCAAGACTGATATATATTTTATGGTAGACACTGACTACACATACATCAAGCCAACTGTACCAAGGACAACATGGCTAGCTACACTTGACTATGAGGTAAACATAGATCAAGCATCAAATGAAATTGAGGCATTGATAAATGAGCCATTAGAAAAATCACAACCCAAGTTTGGAACTTATGAAGAAGCCAAAGAAAGGATTAAAACTAGCTTAGTTGTGAAAAAGATTGATAGGAAGAAAGATGAAATGGTCAAGAATTTGAAGAAAAGAATATCGGTAATAGAAGAGGAAACTAAACAACAATAAGAAACTGAGGGTTAGTCACCCATCAGTGAAGCTAAGAAGGAGAGTGACTCAAAGTCCATAGAGTTAGATACACCACTACCTCCACCAGCAAAGAAGCCAAGGACTACTGCTGCTACTAGGAAAAGGAGTCAAACATCAAAGGATGCAGGTCCTTCATCGGTTAAGAAAAGTCAAGTAAGGACCTACAAAAGAAAACCTCCAACCAAAAATACCATGACACCAAAGAGGGGAAGGAAACTAATCTTAAATAAGGATGACATAGAGGACACAAAGCAAGATGAATCTGCACATATAGAAAATATAAAGATTCCAGAAACTATTGATGAGATATGTGAGTCAATTGCAAAGAGAGGTGGCTTAACCGACACCAAGGTAAGAAGGTGGCTAACATTAGATCCCAAACATCAGAACAAGGTTGAGGAAGCAATGATAAAAGCAATGATTAAATTCAAATATGTACTCGTACAATTTGATGACAAAATGCCTAAAGAACTCCATGACACATTATCTTCCAGATGGACTTATGCATTAAATAATGAAAAGGAGATAAGGAAAAGAGTCCTAGTTTCTCTTATGCCTGCCAAATAAAAAATGGAATAAATCCAGGAAATGATGGAGAAACATGCAAAGGAGTTCTCACCCATGTTGAGAGCTTACAAGGTTCTACACGACAAGTTTATAGAGCTAGAGAAGGATAGTAACAAAAATTGGAGTAAGATACTCAATAGAACCACTGAGGAGGCAAGCCCTGAGAGAGAATTACCTCTCACCAATGAGCCTCAGAAGGATGATACTTAGGCTACCCCAGAGCATATTTTTATAAATGACACAAATGATTTAAACACAGTAGAATTGGAGAAAGAAGAAAGAAAGGACATGAATGTTGCTGATGAAACATGGTCAGACAACACTATGGATAATACTGTTATTGACATCACCAATGATCCTACAAATGAGGTAAAGAAAGATGAAGATATTACTATTACATCTAATCAGCCTATTGATCAAGATACATCTATTGATGCTGCACAAGTACACATACTGGGCTAGATGCCATTATTGATTCAAGCGATCAATATAATCTCACAAAAGGAGAAGACCCCTGAGCCTGATGTGAGAATTCCTAAGGATACAGGAGATGAAGGAAAGAAAGATAAAACCGATGAACAGAAATTCATTGGTGAAGAACAAAAAGATGGAGATAACACCGAAAAAGATGCACAAAATAAAGATACATATGAATTGCAACAAGAGAAAGATGATCAAGATAAGATAGTTGATACCATGCCTAAGGACACCAAAGGTGAAGCTGTAGATACACCAAAGGTAGATAAGGAGATGTCCTTAGACAACCGATAGGCAAACACCAAGCAACAAGAAAAGGGTACAACGCCACAGAAGCCATCAAGTAGACCATCAAACCAAGCAGAGAAGTTGGCTATGGTTTTACATACAGGTGCATCACATAAGAAAAAGAAGAATACCAAGAAGAACAAGTTGGAAGTCACACTAGATGAAATTATTGAAATACCAAAGTGTGACCCAACTACATTAGATTTTGAATCACTCCAACAATATGGAGAAATCTGCGAGAGAAAAGTACTGCAAGAAAAGCTCAAGAAGGAGCACTGGGACTCCATAGTACTGGAGACTACAAGGGATATCTTGAACCAAATAGTTCCCGACATTGATATTGATCACAATGCACCAATTTTAGATCAACTAGTTGTCCTCACCGATGCCATCACAACACAGAATGTTGATGCAGAAAAGGATATTGAGGAGCGAGCAAAGAAAAAGTTTCAATATAAACTGATAGAAAAGATCAGCCAAGAAGTGGTAGAAAATAAGGTAAAGCTTTCAGAGTGAGAAAATGAATTAGATCCAATGATTGCTGAAGTTATTTCCTTAATACAAAAATTGTGTACATTGGAGAAATTGACTAAAGAAAATAGTGACAAGATAGAAAAGTTAGATTGAGATCTAACTACAAGTGCTCAAGGATTAACCACAGATGACAATGTAATTAAATTACATTATGAGAAAATAATCAAGATCAAAAGGTTAAGACAAGAAATGTGGGAAGCAGAATCTCAATTTAGAGAAGAGGTTACCGAGCTACAAGCTCAACTCTTACCAAACCTAACACATCTACAACAACACATCAGTTCAGAAAGACAACTCATTGTCACCCCCGAGATGTCTGTAGCAGACAACATCTATGACATGCATGCCAAGATTACACTCGAGCATATGGCTCTTGAGAACTTAAAGGAGAAATGGGAGAAGATGATGGAGGATATGAAGACCTCTCACTCTCATATTTTTGATAAGCTATAGGTATACACCTTTTGGACCTTATTATCAAAAAAAGGGGAAACTAATATGTGACAAACAAAAGTAAAGAGGAAATGTCACAGTACAGAGAGATTGAATATGATATATACATGATATACAGCATGGGGAAACTAATATGTATCATACTATAAAAGGATAGTATAAAGGAATGTGTACATATACATATATATACTATATTGGCATATTCATAGGGGGAGTCATGAAATGACTAAGGATATTACATGGTGTACATACTAAACACTTTAGGATTTTGCACATATCAATTTTTGATACTAATGTCAAAGGGGCAGATTGATTGCATTATTTTTCCATTAGTATGCAAAGGGAAACCATCGGTAAAGTCAATACTGAAAGACAGGACAAGCACAAACCTACAGAACAATATACAATGTAAATCGAAGACACAAACTTTCAAAGTGAAAACCAAAAATGGTTAAGTAGAACCCAACAGGAGAAAACTGACAGTGGAACCCGACGAGTAGAATATAGTGTTAAGATTTGCTAAACTGCAAATCTTCCCAAGAACACCTGCATGCAAAGACTGCTACAAGAATGAAGACAGAAGACAAAAAGCTATGGCGGCCAATATGCCAGAGACTGAAAAAGCATGTTGCAAGAAATAATCTTCTATTAACAAAGTGAAATTACAATCTCCTTATGAAATACAAAGTGGTGAATCCTTATAAAGGATACCGAAACCCTAAAAGGAAAACTCTAAGAAATAGAAACTGCCTAAGTGAAACTTAAGCACAAAAGAGTAATTACTAAAGATTACTCTAACACCCCCCCTTAAGTGTAACTTAGGGAGAAGCAAAATAGCTAAACTACTGTAGAAAGAAGGAAAGAAGGGTCCCGGCAACTAGGCCTGATCAGGTACCCAAAACATAAAGGGAAAAGATGTCCTAGAGAGAGGAACAAGAAAAGAGCAAGAAGCATCTCTGAAGCATGTATGAAAACTCTGTCAGAAGATACTGCTGGAACCCCCACTGAAGTGCATGACCAGGTAGAGAAGACAAGTGTCTAAAGAGATGATCAATCGAACCAGGAAGTAATAGAACCAACAGGTGAACCCCCCCATAATGCTGAACTGGGAGAGGTGACAGGAACACTGAAATGCAGTACCAGTAACAGCTGCAGAAGAATAACCAGGAACACCAACAGTGCAACAGAAGCACACACACAAGATAAAGGGCAATGTCACAGACACATAACATGGGCTAATGTCATGGAAGGTATGCTCACTTGACAAAGGTGGATGCGCCTAAAGCGGCATAAACATCATAACCCCCCATGGCACTTTATAACAGAGTGCGAGTACATCAACCAAACAAGGTGTACAAGATCCAAGAATGTAGAAGAAGGCACTTTATCTCAGTACGTTTACAGAATACAAATGCATTAGAAGAGCATACAAGCTCAGAAGTCAGAAAGAAGAGTGAACTATGAAACCAGAAGAAGAGATCCCCGGACCTTTAGAACCAAGCATACCACCAGAGGGCATAAACTGTCAAACATGGAGGAGTGAAAATCTAGAGCAGAATCTAGAAAAATAACCTCTGCCACTGAATAGTACACTGAACCATCTTTCTGATGATATCTTGTTTGCCAAAAATGGAGTATGGATGAGCCAGATATGACTCTCGGAAGGCAAAAAGATACATCAAACTTCAATAGAAAAAAATGCTATCAAAATGGTGGAACCAAAAACCCTAACCCCCATCATCAAAAATTTCTCGGAAAGAGCTTTCCGACGGTATATGGAAGTCAGAAAAAGACCCCCGTATGCTCCCTGTAGAGCGAAAACAGACAGGTAGGGTCAAAAAAGGCCTCAGAGAAAAAAAATAAGCCCCTGGGGCTAAAAAAAGTCTGGCCCCTGGGTGCATGCGCGCTCAGGGGGCTGGGCCGAAGCCCTCAGACCCTTATATGACCGCTCGCTCGGCAAGATAGGCCTGCGGGGGCTGAACAGAAAGCCGCCACCCGGGGCGGAGCGGAGCAGGGAAGGCGGGGCCGGCGGGGCGGCGCTGCAGGCGGCGTGGTCCAGCGGCGGGGGCGCCCGGTGGTGGGGGCGCGCGAGCGGTGGCGGGAGGCACAAAAGCGGTGGCCGGGGACCGCGGGGGCGGTGCTGTTGGGTGGCGGCCGGGCGCTGGCCGGCTGCGGTGGTGCGCCGGCTGCGCCAAATGAAAAGCACTGTGAGCATTTTTTAAAATGCGAAAAAACATAAAAAAAATAATGTTTTTTTATTTTTTTTCTTGAAAAACGTGCCCGTACAGCCCTGAGAGGCCAAGAAAATTTGCCAGATGCCCCGGTGTCCAAAATGGATGAACCTTATATGGATTCTGGGGTTTTTGGGCCTTCCAGACTTAACCGTGAGGTCAATTTTGGTCCAAAATGCCTCCAAAAATAGAGACCCCCCAGAACTACAAAAATAAGCCAGAAAAAGCTGTGAAACCTTCAAACCCTTGAACGCTTCAAAAAAACTCGAATAGCCGGCAACAAGATGGCTCTGATACCATGTTAAGATTTGCTGAACTGCAAATCTTCCCAAGAACACCTGCATGCAAAGACTGCTACAAGAATGAAGACAGAAGACAGAAAGCTATGGCGGCCAATAGGCCAGAGACTGAAAAAGCATGTTGCAAAAAATAATCTTCTATTAACAAAGTGAAATTACAATCTCCTTATGAAATACAAAGCGGTGAATCCTTATAAAGGATACCGAAACCCTAAAAGGGAAACTCTAAGAAATAGAAACTGCCTAAGTGAAACTTAAGCACAAAAGAGTAATTACT
>MU227874.1:1219306-1236885 GCA_018584345.1 Thuja plicata | reverse complement strand
AGTATTGTTATGCTGTAGGTTTGGAGAGAAACTTTGGAGGAGAATTTGAGCACTCAATCTCTCTTCTTGTTTTCTTTATTCTTGCATTCATGGCTCCTCATATAGATTAGAATCATGTTTATTTCCATAGATTAGATTTGCATTCATATTTCACTTCATAGACTGATATGTATTGTTATCATTTAGATTATATTTCATTTTTATGCATTTGAATCTCTCATTTCATGGTGTATTTGCAATAGACACAACTAGGTCTATCTGAGGGCCTTCATTTTACATTTTTTACACATCCATGACTAGAGAGCTATGGATCGATATTTGAGGCCTCATTCTTGAACAACCTTGAATGAAATAATTCATAGAAGTGTGACAACATTTATGCACACAGAAAGCTCCTCTGGTTGTGGTCCAAGATCCATACTATATGCATATGAAAACCTATGAATATCTCTTTCTTGTCGGCATCTGTTGCATATAGGACCTTCAGAGCTTCGAGTTACTTTGATTCCAATATAAGATTCTTGACATAAATAGCACATATTTGGAGTTCTAAAACTCTCTATTTGAATTCTAAATTGCATCTGCAATCTTTTGAAATCTGTCTGAAGTAAACCATTAGGATTTGTCATGATCTCCACAACACCTTGAACATCTTCATTCATCTGCATTGAATTCTCATGTTGTGGTTTTTCTGAAACCCGATCTATTGAGAGAGGATTTTCATTATCACCATTCAACTCAATATTTCCATTAAAGTGAGGATTGGTTGTCTCACTTGGTTGGAGATCAACTTGTTGTCTTACTTGTTCTTGAGAACCAGAGGGTTGATTAGTGGTACTTTGATGTAAACTTATTTGCACACTTGTTTCATCTCTATTTTCAACTTCCATAGGTTCTACAGTTAGATTTGCCTTTCTTCTGCCATATCATTCTCTATCAACTTCATTGCGTCTTATTCTTTGATCTTCTATCTGTGCATTTGTCATTTGTTCTCTTCATTCTCTACGATATTTTCTATGATACTCTCTTTGATATTCTCTTATATATAGTCTTCTTTTCTCCTCTAATTCAAAATTTCATTTTGGGCTAACCATAGCTGATATTGAAAACAATTGAAAGTCAATATTCTAAATAGATTATCGTCCTTTAATATATAAAAAATTTGATAAAAAAAGGTTTATATATATTGTTTTCTATAAATAACACTTCTAAGTAATTAGTATTTTAATTCTAATCGTGTGTATTTATTTATCCAATAGATATTTACTTATTTAACCAATAGATATTTACTTATGGAGTAAAAATTTACTTGTAAATAGATATTACAATACTAATACACAAAAGTGACCCACAATATAAATAATATTTTTCATAGATAAGGTTCCATATGTTTGAAACTGATTATTTATTTGAGCTATTTTCAACAACATGTAGACAAAAAACAAAGTTACATTTTTAGTTGTTCAGGGGATGTATGAAATCGTCACGTATAACTTTTGAGTTTCCTAAATTGAACTACTTTTCGTAAAACAACTCTATTAGAAATACTTCAAAGCTTCCTATTTTGCAAGTTTCTTTCCGTATGAAGGTTTTCATTTCTCTGGATATGTGGACATCAATATCGTCAACAAATTCTATCTATTGTGATATATTCTCAACATCATTTACCATCTCTGTGAAATGGCCACAAATCTTTTTCATTACATTTTCAATGGGTGTTTCTATGTAATCGCTTGAAGCTATAGAAATGGTACGGCTCGGTGGAGGCGGCCCATTTACAGTATCATGTGTATCTGAAATTTGAAGTCCATTTGATATCTAAACAATGAATGTAATTTTTTAAAATTATAGCATGTATAGCATCAATTTTATAAATGAAAATAAATAAATATTAGATATTCATGCAATACATAACCACAAAAAAGATAACCAATTTTATATCTAAATAATGAATGTAATTTAAAGTTCTATCATGCATAATATCATTTTTATAATTCAGGTTCAATTCATTAAAAAGACAAATACAATAATGTACGGAAGCGAAAACATATTAACCGTATAGATCAAATTATTATTGAAAATAGTGGATCCATTCAAAGTACCTGGAGAATGCCTTGTATAGAAGTGAAATGTGTTGTATCGGCAATATATTAGATACCTAGAAATAGGAAGAAAATAATATAATATGAATTATAAATTTATACGTGTAGAAATAAAACTATTAGTTCATAAAATTTAATAATCATTGAAAAAAAATGTAATAGGTAGTTTTAAAATAAAAATTACATAGTCTAGATTTTGGAATTGACTGTATAAACAACTCATTAATGTTAATTAGCCAAATATAAATTTATAAGTGTAGTTAATTAAATTATTAGTTGATAAAATTTAATAATCTTTGAAAAACTAATTGTAATGGGTAGTTTAAAAAATGAAATTACATAGTGAGATTCTGAAATTTGCTATATAAACAACTCGTTTGCCAAAAACACAATTTAATTTTATAGAAAAACTAATGTATTTGTAAAAACAAAATTTAATTTACAATCCTTATCAATTTGGCAAAAATGAAAATGAAATTTACAATTTATAGTGATGAGTAGAATGAATAATAAAAAAGGAAGGACCTCATGTTCTAATTATTATTTATTAAAGTTTGTTAAAGAAAAATTTATTAAACTTTTTTCATTAAAAAATACTTGTAATTCCTCTTCTAAAAAGATGGACTCTTGATGTACATAACTCCTATGTATGTTGTAAAACACAATAATTTACAGATAAAATAAAAGTTCAGATATATGCCATCTTATAAAATATAATATAATATCATAGATTTTTTATTTAATAAGTTGTGATAATATAATCCAAAGTAAATCTATGAGATGATTTCAAAAATAGGAAGGCACAATGAACTTTGCTCTGCGTAAACCTTCGGATACTATTCGGAGACCACCGGATTTTGCAACCCCGACCCCCAAGGATATTTTGTCATGCTCTGCTGGATGCATTGGAATCGATGTCGCTCTGCCCACGCTCGCCACGGATGCCAGGTATGATTTTTCCTTTACTTCTACTTGTAACTTACCTTTTTCGGCGTCTCCTCCCTGTCCTTCATCAGGCTCTGTACCCTTGAAATTAAACTCCCCATTAATGGAAACCCTAGCCTCCGACATGCCCATTTTAAACTCATGTCCCAAACCTAAAACTTCGCAGTCTGTTAAACCTAAAACTTTCTCGAAAGCCATCGCCCCTGCCATCATTTCCTCCAGCACCAAATTCAACCCTTGAAATGAAGCTGAAGAACCTGGTAAGCAATTTGGCCCTGCCTTGCAATCCTTCACCATTTCTCCAAATTCGGATATGTTGGTTGAAATTAGAAATGAAAAAAATAGATTGAAGAACTCTGCAATCTTTTTTGCGGTGGTAGAAGTAGATAAATGCCCTCCTCACAATTTCCTGGATGATTGGTTCCATAATTATTGGAACCTCAAACTCGGCCTCCACATCTCTTTCTGCAGACAAATACAAAAGGGTTTGTTTGTTATTTTATTTAACAACCCTGAATCACAAGCCGCGTTACTCAAAAGGCAATATTGGTCTATAGGAAATACTTCCTTTCGTGCCCTAGCTTGGACTCCAGAAGCTATCCACAAAGAAGTCTTAGCCCTCTCAGCCCCAAGAAGGATTTTGGTTAAAAAAATCCCTTCATTTCTGTGGCATTTTCTTCCCCATATTGTAGAACCAATTGGTAAACTTATCAAGATGGATGATACTATTCATTTGGTTCCACATATGGATGCCCATGTGCTGATGTCATTTTACCCAGGTATAGAAATTCCTAATGATTTAGTTATTAATGTTGATGGGGAATCATTTTCCTACCCTATAGAGATACTAGGTGGGCTTAATGCTTGTTTCGTTTGCAGAAAGGAGGGTCACCTTCGTAAGGATTATCATGTCATTAAGAAAAATCCCATCCTGGACAGAAATGTTGATCGCGATCTAACCACCAACATGTCGATTCCAAATAATGTTAAATCTGGCAGCCTCCCAACCCCTTTGACCTCCCCTTCAGTTGAGCCCTCTGTCTCCAAGCCTTCTTTTTCCCTCCTTTCCCACCCCCTCCTCCCAACCCGGAGTCTGAATCTTCAAATGACTTTCTGTTTGTCTCAAAGAAATGGAAGAAATGAACTAGGAAACCCTTCCCGCCCTCTGATGGATGTTCCTAGGTATTGACTCCTCTTCTCCAGACACACATTTCTCCCTTTCCGGTGATTACATCTTCATCGATCCCAGCCCATGTTGTAAGCAACATTGTGGAAGCCATCCCGAAGCCCTTCAAAGAAATCTCTGATGAATTCATCGTCGAGGTCATCCCAGCCAGCTTTAATAACAATTTGAATACCATCTGCTCGCCTAACCCATTCATGGAACTTGATACCGCGTCACAGATACTCTTAGATGATGATCATGACCCCATTGATGATGTCCCATCCTCTAAATGTAGGGGTAGGGCATTAGGATCCAAAAATAAGACTTCCTTAGCCAAAAAGAATGATGGGATTCCCATCTCAGCCATGGTGCCATATGACCTCTCCATAGGGAGTAAAGGTGCTTCTCCGCCTCAAGCTTCCTCGTGAATTTTACATCCTGGAACATCAGAGGACTTGAATCCCCTGATAGAAAACATATCACTAAGCATTTCCTTGAACCTAATCATCCTATGGATTTCCTTTTTCCGCAAGAAATTAAAGCGACTGGATTCACTCTTGAGACCAACCTTAATTTTATCTAGAAGGATGCGATAATTTTCTGTACTCAACACCCTAAGGGTAGAGGTGGCATTGCTATACTTATTAACCCTAAGTGGGAAAGAGCTGTCATGGATAGTGCTATTCCCCCCTGTAATAGAGCTCTGTGGATTAGTTTTAAAATCAATAATGAGAATTTCGGCATTTGTTCTATCTATGCCTCCAATGAAAGCACTGAAAGATCTCGGCTATGGGATTGGCTGAACTCTCTACCTGGCATACCATGGATCATTGGAGGCGACTTCAACATGATTGAGTGCTAGGAGGATAAGATGGGTGGTCTACCCTTCAGTTGGAAAGCCAATGAGATGCCCTCCTGGGTTAAACTTAAGCAGAATAAAAATCTTTTCAAACCTCTAACTGGTTATAAGAACTCCAGCCAGGGTTTGTGGCATACTTGGTGTAATTTTCAAAAAGGGCAAGCCCGTATTTACTCGAGACTCGATAGATTGTATGTCAACAAAAATTACTTCTCAGTGCTTCAAACGAAAATGGGAACTTTGTTAAGACTACTCCCACTACTCTGTCTGATCATCAACCGATCTCTTTTCGTGTTAAACCTATCAGCTCCACATTGCATACCATTGCCCCCACATCTAAATTTTTTCTTAACACTTCTCTGCTTCAGGATGAAGACATCCTTGTGGCCATTAACCTCATTCGCAACTTCAACAAGTTTCATCTCCCAATTAACTCCCACCGGGAACTCTGGAACAAGAACATTGTTGCATGGAAAACACTGTTGAAGAATCTTGGTCAAAAAAGGGAAAAGGACTTTAGGTACACTGAGAAGCTCCTAGAAACTAAAAATAGAGGGCAAACCAATCCTGGAGATAATTCACTTGTTACAAAGATGTCAAGTATCATAGATTCTCTTCAACAAGATCAGCAAACCAAGATCAGAGGGGCACAAATTTGTTCTCGGGCTCACTGGCTGGTTGCTGGGGACAGGGGATCCAAGTTCTTCTTTAATCTTATTAAAAATAAACAAGCTAATTAATCTATAGATAGAATCATATTTGAGGATAAAGAAATTACTGACATTGCTGGAATCAAACATGCTTTCGCCACTTTCTACAAAAACTTATTCACATCCGAGGACACTGAGGAGGCCAACACGGTTAGGCAACAATGTTTGCCTCTGATCCCCAATAAAATTTCTAGTTCTGACGCCGCTTTACTTAGTAAAGAAATTTTGATTGAGGAAATTAAAAATGCAATTAATAGTATGAAAGAGGATAAAGTTTTGGGGCCCGATGGGCTACCTATGGAGTTTTACAAAGCCAATAGTGAATGGATATCCAAGGACCTGCATGATGTTTACTCGGAAGCCCTTAAAACTGGTACACTAGGAAGAGACATTAATTGTGGTATCATTAAATTTCTTCCTAAAGATGGGGATAAGGCCTTACTTAAAAACTGGCGCCCCATCACTCTCCTTAATGTTTCCTATAAAATTCTTGCTAAACTTTTGGCCATCAGAATTGAGAAGATTCTCCCTAAATTTGTCTGCCCGACTCATACTGGTTTTATAAAAGGAAGATATATTTTGGAAAATCTTGTTACTAGTTGGGAAGCCCTGAATTGGGCTAAAAACTCCAATCAAAATGCTGCCATGTTCCTTCTGGACTTTAAAAAAGCTTACGACAGGGTTGAATGGAAATTCATTACCAGTATGCTTCAAGCTTTTGGATACCCCAGCATATTTTGTAAAATGGTTAATGTTCTTCTTACTAATGCTTCTGCGTAAATTGATGTTAACGGCTCTCTTTCGGAGGCCTTTCCCCTCTCCCTCTCCATTAGACAAGGTTGCACGTTAGCCCCCTCTCTTTTTTCTATTGTTGTTGATGCTCTGTATTATATTCTTAGAGATGATAAGCTCTCTCGGCCTGTGATTGGCATCTCCTTGCCTAATGGGGAGGATCTGATTAACTATCAATTTGTTGATGATACGGCCATGTTCCATGAATCCTCGGTTAGTAACTTTGAAGCTATGCTTGAAAAACTCAAACTCTTCTGTACCATATCTGGAGCTCGGCTTTCTTAGTCAAAATCCATATGTCTTGAGTGGGAGGATCAACCCCCTAATTGGTTTAATAAATTTAACTTTCAATGGGGAGGACCTCATACCATTGTTAGATATTTGGGTATTCCTTTTTCTGTTGATCCTTCTACCAAAGACATGTGGATTTGGATCAAAGGAAATTTTTTGAAAAAGTTATACAAGTGCCACAATAGATCGTTGTCCTTGGCTGGTAGAGTTCATGTTTGCCAAAAAATCTTATCCTCTTATAATATCTACTATGCTTCTGCCTGGCTGTTTAGTGACTACCAAATCCTTGAAATCCAAAAAGAAATTAGAAAGTATCTTTGGTCTGATGGTAAAGACAATTGAAAGACCCATGTTGTTAGGTGGGATTGGTGTCATACTGATAAACTGCTGGGTGGTATGGGGTTAAAGGACCTTAAAACCATGGGGATTGCTTTGGCCGCCAAGTGGATCTTTCACTCTCTATCTGGGGATGATCCTTGGAAAGTGCTTATTAGAAGCAACATTTAAAGAGGGCATCCTAAGAATGCTAAGGACTGGAAATGTCTCCCTCTCTCTGACTTAATCTTACGAACCTTTTCGGTGGTGGTTAAGGGCTTGGTCATCTTCAAGTCCATTTGGAAGGCCTGGAGCAGTGTTAAAAGGTTTGTTTCTAATAAAAATTTTCAGGATGATAATCAGGTATATGGTGAGAGGTCCATTTGGTGGAACCTGCATCACGCTGGAAAACCTCTTGCCCAGATTAAAGGTTGCTCTACTAAACTTTGGCACAAGATGGGGATTTCCCAGTTCATTGATCTGTTTGAAGATGACAGGTTAATTAGTTGGGAAATGCTTAAGTCTAGATTTAACATCCCCTCTTCCCAGAAAAATACCTATAACATGATTGAGGGTGCTTGTAGGAATCTGCCTACCCATTGCCATATTGACTCTGACAGAATTCTAAAAGTCAAATGGCCTGATGGCTCTAAACCAAATAAACTTAAAGCCAAGAACATCTACAGAGTGATTAGCCATAACGATTCTACCCTTGAACATATCAATAAAATATGGTACTCTAACCTTGATCCCTCGGATTGGAAGAAGATTTTTGGTGAATTTTGGAAGTCCCCTATTGAACCTAAGCTTAAATACTTTAAGTGGCTGTTAATTATGGATAGACTCCCTATTTGGCATGACTTCTCCTCTGCGCAAAACTATATTTTTGGTGGCTCCCTTGAAACTAGTAGACACATTTTCCTCGACTGCAGATTTGCAAAAGAAATTTGGCATATGTTTGGTTTCTTCATTCCTTATGATGTTAATATATTTGAAATTATTTTTGGTCACATTAATGGGATTAACAAAGAGCTTAACTTGTTCCGGCAGATTTTATCTTCTAATGTTCTGTGGCAGCTTTGGAGGTGCAGGAATGAGGAGACATTCCAAGGTAGTACCAGGGTGCTTACTGAGCCTTTCATAAGTCTCACTTATTTCAAAAAAAATTTAGAGATTCAGGTCAGTATGAGAATTGAGAAGGACAAATTTAAGAGACTGCTGAAAAGTGGCCATGCTACCTTCTTCACATATGAGGTGAAGGATATGCATGCCTGGAGGAAACACAATAACAACCTACACATGTTTGAAAGAACCATTAAGGATTTCAACAGGGAACTAAAGAAGAACAGCAAGCTTGCCTTGGATAATAAGATCCTTCTCTTGCACCAGATCCAAAAGAAGAAAAATATTGTATGGATGGAGGGTACCAAGGGCTGGACTACCTGGGTTGATGAATATAACAAAATCCTAGATTAGGCTTTACTTCTATGTTTGTTTTGTTATCCATAACTACTGGTGTAACTTGATACTCTTGTGTGAGGCCTTGCCTCTGTATTTTTGCCTTATTCTATGAACTTCTTCGATATTTTATTCTCTTTTTGAATACCTTATACTTAATACCAAAAAAAGTAAATCTATGATAATATAATCCAAAGTAATATTAAAAAATCAAAATCTAATAAAATCACCTGTAAAGCAATTGATACATACTTCTGATAATTAATATATAATCTATATTATCTATTGAATCTTTACTTAAAAATTCTTCTTTTGAGATAAAATAAAAGTTCAGATATACACTTATAAAATATAATATAATATCATAGCTTTTTGATTTAATAAGCTATGATAATATAACCCAAAGTAAATCTATGATAATATTACTCTAGGAGATAATGCAGAAATGTGGTGGAGGGAAAGGGTGCAAATATTTTTTATAAAGAGAAAATGGTGTATTCCTCCTACAGCCATAGCATTTCTTAGCAAATCCCTTGTGAAGATGGAGGAAGATTCGTGTTCTTACATGGGCCGAAGCAGTTTGAGGTGGAAGATCTTCTTTGGGCTTCTACGAAGATGCTAGGCAAAGGCAGCTTTGGGAGTGCGTACAGAGCTACTCTTGAGGATTCCTCTATTGTTGTGGTTAAGAGAGTGAAGGATGCTTTTGGAAGTAGCAGAAAAGATTTTGAGCAGCATATGCAAATGCTGGGGAGCCTCAAGCATGTCAATCTGGTGAGCTTGAGGGCTTATTATTTCAGAACTATTAAATAATAAGTCCATTTGATATCTAAATAATATTATCTGCTATATCCAACTTGTATGGTTGAGTTTGGAGAGAGTACCGCAAGCTAAATATATTTCAAGAATGGCTGCAAACATTGAAAAACAACAATCATATGTCGTAGCTCCCCCATAGGCATGGTATGCAACTACAAATTGAAATATTTATTCTTTGTAAGGCTGCAAACCCTTTCCGTGAAAATAAAGGAAACAAAGTAATAAGTGAAATGGTAAAATAATAAAAAAATAGAGTATGTTTTGAATTATATTGAATCCCACAAATTTTTTAGTGGACAGCTCTTGAAATTTTTTTACGACAAATGTAATTTTTAAAGACAAATTGCATACGAATCTTCAAATATCAATGAGACCTTGAGTCTATGCTCAAATGGGATTCAAAATTCTATTTTAAACCAAATTTAGAGACAGACAATCAAAACCTATCTGCAATTTCCAACCAAAAGAGCAAAATTCATAAAAATAAAATATAAAGAAAAGAAATTAAAAAAAATTGATTTAATGCCTACGATTTTCATTTCTCAGTGAAAATTAAGGAGATGTTTTTGATTACTGAAGTTTATAAGTATTAAAAATAATAATATTTATAAAGAAAGGCAAATTATAAACTGGACATAATCTATATATAATTTGTGGAAAGATATCTTAAATAATTTGGTCAGAAGTGAAGTGGTAAAATAATGAAAAATAGATAATGTTTTGAATTATATTGAACCTTTCTTTTTTTTCTGTAAATTATCTGTAATCTCTCATTAATTACTTCTCTATTTACCAAGAAATGAAGCGAAACAAAAATATCTATCTTAACCTCATTGTTATTAGCTATAAAATACAACTCGCTTGAAAATATGGAAATGAATATATAAAATAATTTACTGAGTTAAAAAATTGCCAACCATACGGAAATAAATATATAAAACAGTTAAAAAATTGCCAACTTGCATAACCTGAAGAACGTGGGCTGGTTGCATATGCTCAGTCTGCTTGTAGAGAAAGTTGCCCATGGGGAGAATATATATGTAATTTGTCCCAGTTTATTTGTAACGGTTACATTAAATTTAATTTAATGACCTAACTGAAATTCATTACTCAGTTGTAATTAACTAGTTGATCAACATGAGATGATTGGGAGTTTTTTACGGGATTATTTATTGAACAAAATATTTGCAGAGGAGATAGTTTTTTAACATAGAAATTGCGGAGAAAATGGTAGAGATAATAGCTGAATTTAAAAGTTGGACACGGACTGTTGGCTGCTGGCTGTCATTGTAGATACGCCTCTCGGCGTAAAAATCACCTAATGTTTGACAATTATGCCAACAAATCATGGCTTAAAATAATATTCAAAAGAAACTTTGCATATCACAATTAGGTATTTCAAACATGTATTATAACTAAAATTGAAATTTGATTGAATGGTACTCAAGAATTCAATATGATTAATTATATATGTATAATCTAACTATAGCATTTTCCTTAAAATATATTTTTTAATATTTAAAGACTAGTTTTAATATATATTTTCTTTCAAAAAAATATGATTAAAAATTTGTTTGATAAATAATTTTAGTTGTCAAATTAAATTTTTTTAATGTAGATTAATGAATTAGTTAAAATAATTGAGTTAATAATATTAAATTTTCCACAATCTTTAATGTTAAGTGTTGTTTTGATTGATTGTCGAAGAGTTTTTACCATCAACATTTCAGATTATAGTGTGATCTATCATCAAGAAGAAAAAGCATATGGAGAAGAAAAATGATTGCGTTGTGAATGAGAATAATTTCTCTCCCTAAATTTAATTTAGGTTAATCAAATAAAATACAACATAACTTCCTAATGAACATAAGTTTTAAAGCACTAGGTCTCTATGTCACACCCATGAAAAAATAGTAAAAAAATCATTACCCTAATCATATAATAGACTTTGAAAAAAACAAAAGAAACAAAAGAAAATACATGTAAATCTAGATAAAATTAAAGATTGGATCTTAAATATATCTATTTAAAAGATGTTAATGATGTAAATCTTGAACTTATTCAAAATAAACAAAAAGTAAAATATTTCTTAAATAAATATAACTAATTTAAATTGATATCTCGCAATATTTTTAAATAAATATATTTATACTAATAGCTATTATTTATATCTAAATGTGTTACAACTAACGAAATGATATTTAAAAAATAAAAAATATAAACTAAATTAACATTAATATTTAATTAGGGTTCCTATTATAAACAAAATATTAATTATAATCAAATTTACATTTACACTTTTAGTAACATTTGAACTTAAATAACCTACCTCTATTGTTTTAAAATGCTTCCCCTCCTACTCTAACTAATGGCATAGCCATCGCTCTCGCTCTCGCTGTTGCTTTGGTCTGCATTCTTATCCATGAGCACGGAGCTCTGAATCTGCAGTATTTGTACCTGCATCTTCCCTTCCAGCATTAGCACAACGTGTCTCATGCTTGGCCTCACCTCTTCATCATTTTCAATGCATAGCAAACCCACAATACTTGCTCTTCTTACCTCTTCAATGTCTCTCCCCTCTGCAATACCCTTCTCCACCGTATTAATTGGATTGCCGTTGTAAATTTGAGTTGCAGCCCATGCAGGAAAGTAGTACTGACTCGAATCTTGCACATTAAAATCTAGACTTCTTCGACTGGAAATTATTTCCAAGAGCGTCATACCAAAACTGTAAACATCAACCTTTGGAGTGATGGGAAGACCGGAGATCCACTCTGGAGCCAAATACCCTCTTGTCCCTCTCATTGTGGTCAGGACGTGGCTGAAATCTCTACCCACAAGCTTTGCCATCCCAAAATCAGCCAACTTCGGTGAAAAATTATTGTCTAGAAGTATGTTCTCAGGTTTTACATCACCATGAATGATGCGATCTCTGCACTCCTCATGGAGATAAGCTAAACCTCGTGCGGTGCCTAAAGCGATATGGAATCGAGTCTTCCAGTCGAGTACCTTTTGTTTGCATTTGGAATTACTACTGAAGAGTAAGGAATTCAGAGAGCCGTTAAGCATGTAATCATAAATCAGAAACCTTCTCGATCCTTGTGCACAAAACCCTCTAAGCCTGATCAAATTGACATGCTGTATGCTGCCAAGAGAATTGATTTCAGCTCGGAATTGCTTCTCATCTTGTCTTGAGCCCTTCATTTTCTTTACGGCCACAAGCGTACCATCTATTAGGCGTCCTTTGTACACGGTGCCGAATCCTCCGCTCCCCAGCTTAGACCTGAAATTCCTAGTTGCAATCTTCAACTCCATGTAGCTAAACATTCTCAGAAAAGAATTTGAGGGATCTGGACTCCTTGGCATGGATTCTGACCGGTGCCTCTGCCGTTGCCTCCGCCACTTTAAAACTGAAACGATACCAAATGCAGCGG
Source organism: Thuja plicata (assembly GCA_018584345.1). Lineage (NCBI taxonomy): Eukaryota > Viridiplantae > Streptophyta > Pinopsida > Cupressales > Cupressaceae > Thuja > Thuja plicata. The sequence goes on along the minus strand of MU227874.1, from coordinate 1,223,998 downwards.
CGAGAGCACCAACAATGCCTAGTACTGTGCCCACTATACTTGTGATTCTGCGTTTGGATGAGTATGTTCGGTCAAACTTTGGAAGTGCAGAGGCGGAGACTCGAATAAAAATATTTGAATCACTTTTGGGTTCACTTTTACGCTTGTTTAACCAATCCCCTGGCCAGATTTGGCACGGCCCTGAAGGGGATTGGAAAGTAAAAGCAGTGCAGGAACAGTTGAGGAGGCAAGCTTTCTGGCAATCTTTCTTTGTGGTTGCCGGGTATGACGATGCGGAATTATCAGGCAACGTGACGCTCTGCTCCAGGAATCCGTCCGTGCTGCCCTTTTTGACACCGCAGTTTAAGGGGTTTTGCCGAACACAACCACTTGACCACGACTCTCGCGAAACCCAGGAGCGATTGTCTTTCGGGGTGAAACCGTCCACGCAACTGCAGAACTGAAGATCGTTGGAATTGCAGCTTCCGTACGGGCCACGCAAACCATAAACGGAACATTGATCTCTTGGTAGAGACCAGAAGGTGTTCCATGTACTACCGTTACCAAGTTGTGAAAATTGCTGAAGTCCTCCAGTCTTATCTAGGACGAAACGTGAGAGGCCATCCTTGATATTCATGAATGTATATGTGGCATAAAAAACAGACTTAATATCTTCAACGCTGATATTGTAGACGCCCCCCTTGTTCGTCATTTCCGGAACTTGACTGAAAACATTGCCGTCCCAAGTTCCGCTTGCCCAGAACTGTTTAGAATTGTTCCATGTTAGCACAAATTGTTTGGCCCCAGATGGATCCACCAGAAAGGACAAAAGCGCGGGAGCGGGATCGAAGGAGTTTTTCCAACAGACTATCTTTTGCTGCCCACCAAACCTCATCCCTGGCAGCCAGGTGTCGACCGGATTGTCGAAACTCTGCCAAACAATTTCAGATTTGTTGTCCTCGCCGAGCATTACAAAATTACCAGAATCTAATATCACAGCCTGGGAAGGCTTCTTGGTCACATTGACAGACCAAAGAGATGCACTCGTTCCGTCAAGCAGTCCAAGATCACCTCCTTCTGAAAGCTTCAAAACGGCATACCTGTTTCTCGCGGGAGTCTCCCTGTTAGCCACCCACACATACGTCTTCTCTGTTAAATTGGCATACCAGATGCCGATATACCAGTTATTGTTTCCATTTGGATTGAAGAAACCCAATTCAAATGTGCCATTCTTTGAAATTATTGTCTGATTTCCAGAAATCGAGGTGTTCAAGGAAAGAGTATCTCTGCCCTCGACCGCAGCACCACAACTTTTCAGTTGAAGAAACACTGTTAAAACAACAAAAAACAAGGCTTAAGCAGAATTTTTCCCTGATTTCCCCCATCGCTTAAGTGTTAGAGATGGAAGGAAGCTCGCTCTAGGGTTAAAACCCGACATACATCATGGTAAGGTGGAAAGTTTTAGTGTTGTTTCAAGAGCAGGGAAAATTCGTTTCTTGTGTTAGTGGGGAAAGCGTCTGGTACACGGCAGACAAGTCCAGTTAATTTAACAATAGGGAAAAAGTCAGTCGTCGTAGACCGCAATGTAATAAACGACAAACACAAGGTATCGGTTGAAGGTATTGGCTAAATGTGCAACTAAAACGTAAAATGCATAAGGAAAGTTTCAAAAAAGTGAAAAAAAAACTAAGTGTTCCTCTTGGTAAGATTTACGTTTTAGTTACACATTTAGACGTTTCCTCGGTTGAAAGCGAGGAGAGAGGATGACGGGATGGTGAAGTCACGTAGAACACCCGGGCTTTAAAATACACGACTTTTGGCGCCGGCTTATTATGGCTTTTACGTTCCACGACTCTTGAGCAAATCTGTTTATTTTCATATATTACTAGCAACCGCACCATGGTATGTCGAAGATATGTTGAAAGTAAATTAAGGACAAATTTGGTTTACTTTTGTATACATTTGTGTATACATATTTGTGTAGTATGTAATGATTTCAAATCAATTATACGTCTACTTTGAAGGATCCAAACATATCTTAATAAAACCTTTGAATGGAGGAGAAAACAAGGTTCCTCACTCCATTACTAACGGATTCATGTTGGGTTTGCATTAGAGAGGGTGGAGGAGGTACATAGAGGGAGAGATAGTGGAAAGAAATAGAAAGAGGAAAGATGGATAGATAGAGATGGAATAGATACATATATAGAAAGTCCATTAGAGATGGGGGGATAATATAGGTAAATTTGAAGAGATAACTAGTTTGAAATTAAATCAATTCTACTAACTTTTAAGTACTATTTATAAATGGTAGACTTTGCAAGATGCGTGCAATGTTTACAATCACCAGATCATTTGTCCAAGTTTCCACTATTTTTTTTGCTCGCATTTTCTGTTCTTTATTACGAACAACCAATTGCTCAGGATTTGATTGCTTATACGATGTAAACATTAATTATATTTTAAGAGAATATATAAAATTTAAATATTTAATATTTTTTATTTAATTTTATTTATATATTAAATTATAATAATATTTATTATATATTGGTAAGTCTGGCATTGGTATTTGTTTGAGAAATCATTTTGGTATACCTTTAGCTCTAAAATCTTTACCAATCCCTAAAGGTACTAACAATCAAGCAGAAGTCAATGCTTTACTACATGGTTTAGTTCTTGCTGCTTCTCTCAATCTCACCCGGGTCCATGTTGAAGGTGACTCCCTCATCACAATCCATGCTTGCTTTAGCAGAGTAGTGCATAACCGAAAGCTAGCCTATATTTTTAAACAAGTTTGGAGGTTGATTGATTCTTTTCAAGAGTGTGTCTTTTCGCACATTTACCGGGAAGGAAACCAAGCTGCAGATTACCTTTCAAACTTAGGTTGTGATGACATTTCAACGCATGAGCTTGAAGTGGCTAATATTCTCGATGCTCATCCAAATTTGGCGGATATTATTAATGGTGAGTCAGTTAAGGCTTGACAGCATTGATTTGATGGTTAATTTCTCCAGCTCTGGATTATGGGCAGCTTACAAGAGTATACTTAGAAACATTTGGGGGGCTTCACCATCTTGCCTGTTTCATCCTTTCTCATTATTCGTTGTCACAGGGGATTCCAACATGCTTCTTAAAATTTGATCTTCTCTCTTCATGTTCCTTGTTTCTGGTCCTATCCCTTGCTGTATTCAGTCCTAGGGCCAACTCTAGGCTCTGTTTTCCTGGATTGTCAATGTCATATTTTGTCTCATGGCAGAGTGGGATCTCAGAGAGTTTCTATGTTTCCTTCTCTAGCTGTTGCAGTATATCTGGTCATGGTTTTTTTTGTTTCCCTCTTCTCCAGGCCGATGTTGCAAAATTTTGATTGGTTTGAAGATAAATAGATCCTGATCTTCCACCCCCCTGGTGTTTCTTTTCCTCCAGTTTGGATGTAGTTGATCCACTTCCAGTCGTTTCTTTTGTTTATGCTGCTGTTCCAGAGGCAGTTGATCTTCCAGCACAAGCAGAGGCATTGCTACGTGCTGCTCTACATAATGATCATTTGCAATATTTTGTGATAAAGTTTTTGCTCCCATCCCAGCCCACTTTGTTGTGGATCGTCTCGAGGTAGTGCCTCAATTTCCTTACCTGGCTGACTAAGTTGTTCCCGCAGTTGTCTGGGTTTCTCCAGGTTCGGTTGAATTCTATCTTATGCCCACTATTGCATACATTTCTCCTATCCCTGTTACATTTCCCGTGATACAGACATAGATTGTTGGCATGGCTGTGGTACGGGACAGGGTCTTTCTTCTGTCTGTGGCGGTTATGCTCTTTGAGTTCAGGGAAATGCTCCAGGACTATGCCGCGCAGGGTCTGGTCTTTTGCTTGCGCTGGGCCTGTTTTCATTGCTAGTTTGGGAGCCGCTCCTTGTCGCTTGATCTATCCGATTTTTGTGAGATGCAGAGTTGTGTCTGTCTGCCCAGCGATATCTGAATAATGTTTTCTAACACCTTATTATTCAGTTCTGATGATTTTGGAATTGCAATGTCCCTTGACTTAATATTGCCAGCTGGTTACACGACTTCTTGTGTTCCTGGATCTTTTGGGTTCATCACCCATGAATTTGGGGTAGGGTTTTTCTGATCACCCGGATACTTTGTGGTTCAGTGCCACACATGCTACTTCTTGTAAGTTTTTCCCTGTTTTGCTTCATCATTTTTCCACGCTTTCGCCCTTCCATGGATGAAGCTGTGAAATCGCTATTGGAAGCTGGAACTGTCAGTTTTCTGGATTTCTTTACATGCCATTTCCACCTGTTGCAAATATTTTCCTTCTTTGTTGCTTAATGGTCATGTTTGAATCATCGTAGATGTATTTAATCTCCTCCTAAGAAGTGTACTGGACAAGGATACCGGGTTTCCTTGTCTGGTTCTTTCCCGGTTGAGTCCTCGAACCATATTATCTATTCTATATATATAGTGGCTAGCCCACTTTGCCTAAAAAATAATAATATTTATTATATATTTTATGTATTAAAAACTATTAAATATAAATATGATATAAAATATTATTTAAATTATTACAAGAAAACTAAATAGTTTTAATTAAGAGTCAAACAATAAATACATATAAAGGAGATATAAGGGGATATTTAGAAAAAGATAGGAAACAAAGTCTCTCTCTCTCTCTCTCTCTCTCTCTCTCTCTCTCTCTCTCTCTCTCTCTCTCTCTCTC
>MU227874.1:1197163-1218834 GCA_018584345.1 Thuja plicata | reverse complement strand
CCCTCTCTCTCTCTCTCTCTCTCTCTCTCTCTCTCTCTCTCTCTCTCTCTCTCTCTCTCCTTAACTTTTGCAAGCCCTCTCTATCCCCCCTTCTCATTCTTATATCCATATTTATAATTGTACATATAATTATAGATTTTAATATTAGTTTATAGTTAATGGCATAGTTTTATATTAAATTTGTTTCTATTTTACATGCACGTGTAATGTATGTAATTTTTAATATTTAGCACATGTTACCCCTAGATGGCCATAAATAATCCTGATGATATACCTTAGGGTCATGTTGATGTCACCTTATGCACCTCACATTCCAGATATTTCTACTATATTTTAGTATGCTACCACAGAGATGGGTTGATTGCGAGATTCTATTAGTAGATCTTAGGAGGGTCTATATAGAGATATATGTAACACTATACTAAGGAGTCTCAAGGAGTTAAGTGCATGGATGATATCTCATTGTTCATTTACGCCATAGGTTATAGAGGATATATTTTAAGAGTTGAGAACTAAGATCTCAGGCAATGTGTTCTTTGAGATGGTCCAAAGCTGTGTCTCTAAGGATATTACCAAATGAGAGGTCTTCCTATATTATGAAGAGAAGGCCAAGGTGAGCAGATATCACGTTACATGGTGCATCATTCCTGAGATCGCTTCTAGGATATACCTTCGATTCATTGGAGCACATGGTCCTTATCCTAATAACAACCATATTCTTTTGTATTTTGCACAATAATTATACGCTGAGATCCGTTTGGTCTCACTTTCAACTATCTAGATCTTCCTATTTATTTTGGTCAAGGGCATTGCAAAGTTTTTGATTTTGATTAGTATTGTAGGGCTAATTGAGTTGTACCTACTCATAGATAGTTGGTTAGGGAGAGAACTCTAGCAGTGGCACCATCGATGGTTGTTATCGTTGATAGAGTTATCATTGCTTACCAGAGGGAAGCGTTGATAGGATCGGGAATATTGTATTTGCACCCACCACCATTACATCTGACACACTCAATAGATATATTTTGAATAGACTGAGCTGACCGAGATCATCTTGTGTTGCATTCTCGAGTGATGAGGCATATATATTTTATTTTCTTTGTACGCCAGACGGTTTTACGATCTCTTTCTGGACATCAAGGTCACTTGGATTTTTCTCTTTATTTTTTGGAGGACTTGATCTAGTCATATTCCTATATTATAGACTTGCAAAGGATACTAGTACAGTCTGATAAACTATAACTGATTGAATGTTTGAAGATGACAAAGTTGATGATCACCGAGATGCAGAAAGAAAATAAAAGACATTAAATCATTTATTGTATTGTATTGTATTGTCATTAATGTCAACTTGATATAGTATGATTTCTCATACACATATTGTCACAACACTTAAAGATCTGAAAGGAAAAAGTTTTTGTCATCGGTAATCATGTACACCGAGTGATAGTAAACCCCGAATACAAAAGTTTATAGTGTTATCCGAGCAAGTGATACCTGAGAAAGCATAACCGAGATAACTACAGTTGTCATCAAACAGAACTGAAGTTGATGCTAGAGCTATCTATAGTAGTCACTGAGCACAACTAAAGTATTGACCGACGGGAACTGAAGTTGGGAAAAGGAAAAAACAACTTAGCTGGTAGAGCTAATTATAGAGTTAAATGATTGTTTACTTTAGTTTCATCGATCAATTAAAAGCTAAAGATAAGAAGGAGATTTAAAGCATGTTTTATTCGAGAAAATAGGGATAGTTTTATGAATTAAAACTAAACCAAGCATGGCGAGCTTTACGGATCAAGAAGTGATCAATGAAGAAAACAAGGACTAGAACCATGAAATCATGTCTATATAAAGAGACAAGTAATTCATTATGAAAGAGAGGAATGCTAAAGAGAAGTTTGCTGAAGATAGAAGTATTCATAAAGATCTTATCATACAAGCTGAAGAATAGAGCTAAGAATTCTACAGACACCGAGCAACAGAGAAGCAACAACATTCACCAAGTAGAAAGAAGTGGAGCAAATGAATTGAAGAGAACATTGATCCGAAAGGTATTATGAGCTTACAATAGATCTGAACATCTACAAGATTAAGTTGTATTTATGAACAAATCATCTACTATTTTAGTTTAGCAATTGATTCAAAAAATCTCTTAACAGAGTAGGATTTAACCATCCTTTATATATTGAGATACATCCTAAGGAGTATCAAAAGGTTTTCATGTTGACAACATAGTGAATGCGAGGTCAAGTGATAAACTGTTAGTGATAAATACTCTAACAAGGTCGCACTTAACAATGTGTTTGTAACCTTTAAAATGACTGGCTCTTCACCGAGCTCACTTCAAAAGAGTGAAAATTTTGGGTTACCGGTCCCATGTGGTTTTTCCCCTAATAGGGTTTCTACATTAAAAATCCATGTGTCAAATGTGTATATGGTTCATTGCTTTGATGTTTTGCCTTACGCATTACTAAAAAAAGATTGATCGGTAAACACTAAGTTATTTACTGTATTTCAATAAAGGTTAAGAAAATATAGACTGCTATTTGGTAAAGCTTAAGGAAAGGATAAAGAGTATAAACACCAAGCAGTATATACATGTTAGATTCACACAAGGCATACATCTTGTAGGACTAAAGATAACTAGAGGTTTTATATTTGTGGTATAAAGTTTTGGATTGAATTATTGGATTAATTTTTTAAGCCACTATTCACCCTCCCCCCTCAATTATTCTAACAATTGGTATCAGAGCTTTTGTGCTTAGAAAGAGAGTTTTAAGACTCAAGCTAAACATCACAAGATGAGAAAAATGGATGTACCTAAGTTAAAGAAGGACAACTTTTCATCATGAAAAAGTAGGATAAGACTCCACCTATCAGGTATTGGAAATGACATCACTCAATACTTAGATACTGAATTTTTTTTACCTATTGGACCTCCAATAGTTGATCAATTGAGAGAAAAGTATGAACACAATTCTATGATGATAGAACTTGCTTCCTCACTCTCTGATACTGAATTTGAAGATGTCAAATCATGCACCACTACAAATCAAATGTGGGACAAATTGAAGCTAGTACATGGAGGAGATAAGAATGTGCTGAGAGGTAAGGCAGAAAGCCTAAGAGGAAGTTTTGATGACCTAAGAATGAAAGAAGGAGAAAACATCACTCAGTACAGCTGCAGAATCAAAGAGGTTGTTAATGCTATCCAAGGAGTAGGAGGTGTACTTGAAGAAGAAATAGTGGTAAGTAAAATTCTAAGAACCTTAATGTTTGTTTATTCTGTTAGAGTATCTGCTATACAAGAAATGAGAGTAGTAGAAAATGACAATGTTACTCTAGATAGTTTGATTGGTAGAATTATTTCATTTGAGATGAATAATTTTGACAACAGTTTCTTACCAACTATTGAGTGTACATTCAAAGCTTCTTTGAAAATAAGTAAATCAAGTCAAAAACACATTATGAGAAATGATAGTGAAAGTGATAGTGATGACCAAGAACTTGATGAGATTGAAGCACTAATGGGTAGAAGATTGCATAGAGGCAAAGGTAGATACAAAGGTAAATTACCATTGGTATGTTTTAATTGTAAAGAGATTAGACACTTTGCTGCTAGATGTCCTAAAAAAAGAAAAGAAGACATAAACAATAACAGATCCTATGAAAAGAAGTTTGACAGAGGTGATGACCGAGATTACTGAAGCAATCGAAAATCTGAAAGAACAGATAACTGAGACTACAAGGACAAAGGGAAGAAAGCTTGTTACCTGGTTGAGAACAAAGCTGAAAATAATGACACCGAATTTGATCAAGATATTGAGGTGGTATTTGTTTCTATGAAGGATGATTCTGATGAAGAAGAAAGGTATGTTGAGACTACACTCATATCTAAGGTTAGTAAAAATGATGTCTAGATTATTGATAGTGGATGTACTCACCACATGACTGGAGATAAGGAAAATTTTGAAACTTTTGAATATTATAATGGTGGATCAGTAAGAATGGGTAATGACTCACCTTGTCTGGTTGAAGGTAAAGGAACAATCATGTTGAATAATCTAATCAGATGTGAAAATGCATATTGGGTGAAAGGAATTAACTATAATCTACTGAGTGTTTCACAGCTGAATAACACAGGACACCGAGTTACATTTGAGAACAAAAAGGCAAAGATCTTTAATGAATCAGGAAGGTTGATCAGAACTGGTGAACAAAAAAAAGGTAACCTATTCTATCTTGATGATATTAATACCACTTTTTTAATGGATAAAAATGAAGACATATGGTTGTGGCATAAAAGGTTATATCATATGAATTTTGACAACATGGTTAGGATAAGCAATAAAAGGAAAGTAAGAGGCTTACCGATCATGTCAAATCCCAACCATGTCATGTGTAATAATTGTCAAAATGGTAAAATGATAAAGTCTAGTTTCAATAGCAAAACCTACACATATAATGCTATTCTAGAGCTAGTCCATACTTACTTATGTGGACCAATGAGAACAAAGAGCTACTATGGTGATAGATACTTCATTCTCTTTGTTGATGATTATTCTAGAATGATGATTGTTATGTTCTTAAAAGAGAAATCAGAAGCCTTCAAGATGTTTAAATGGTATAAAGATATAGTGGAAAAACAAAGAGGAAAGGAACTAAAATGTCTAAGATCAGATAGAGGAGGAGAATTTATTTCTGATGAATTCACTAAATTTTGTAATGAGCATGGAATTCAAAGATAGGTTTCTGCACCGAGAACACCACAACAAAATGGGATTGCTGAAAGAAGTAATAGATCCATTGTTTATTTTGCCAGAACACTGATGATTGAGAAAGGCATCACACAAAAATTCTGGAGAGAAGCTTTCAGTATTGCTGTCTACACATTAAACTGAGTTCAATTGAAGAAAGACACCTTATGAGCTATGGTATGGATACACACCCAATGTAAGTTACTTCAAAATTTTTGGAAGTCAATGCTATATTTTGAAAGATGATATAAATGGAAAGCTTGAATCCTAAGGTGAAGAAGGAATATTTCTAGGGTATTCTACCAAAAGAAAGGCTTTTAAATGTCTTAACAAATCCTCTAACAAAATCATTGAAAGTGCAAATGTCAAAGTGGATGAATTTATTGAGAAAAATGATGAGGAAAGCAAAAAGGAACCATAAGACTACATGTTTGTCTATAGTGAAGAACCTGACACTCTTCCCGAGCAAGAGTGTATCACTCTCAAGTGACAGAACAATGCACACAAGCATCAGGCTGCAAACACCAAAAATTAGGAAATTGCTCACAATAATGTACCGAGCAATGAAGATTAGAATGAAGGTCAAGATGATGAATAGAATGATGAATAAAGAGATGAACCGATAATTTCCAAGTATGTCAGAAGACACCATCCACAAAAACTAGATCATAGGAGACAAAATGGATGGAATGAGAACAAGAAGTAAGTCATTGAACACTAGATGTTTAATTTGTGATTTTGAGCCTAAATCTGTTAATACTACACTTGAAAATGAAGAATGGGGTAGTGCTATGAATGAAGAGATAGAGAATATTGAGAAGAACAAAACATGGACATTAGTACCTAGATCGAATGACAAGAATGTCATTGGTACCAAATAGATATTCAGAAATAAGCTAAATGAGATTGGAGAAGTCACAAGAAAAAAAGAAAGACTAGTATGTAAATGGTATGCACAAGAAGAAGGTATTGACTATGGAGAAACCTTTGCACCCGTTACTAGACTAGGAGTAAGGATTCTACTTGGTTATGTTGCATTCAAAGGATTCAAGGTATACCAAATTGATTTCAAATATGCATTCCTAAATGGAATACTAGGAGAAGAGGTATACATTGAACAACTAGAAGGGATTGTTGATCCTAAAAAGGGAAACATAGTTTGTAGACTACACAAATTCTTGTATGGGTTAAAACAAGCACCAAGAGCATTGTATGAAAGACTTCACTCATATCTCATAAGTATTGGATTTGGAAGAACAAGTGATAACAATAATCTATATTTAAAAGAAGATACAGATGATAACATTCTAATTTCTGAAATATTTGTTGATGATATCATATTTGGAGGTAATGATATGTTATGCAAATCATTTTCTATTGAAATGAGCAAAGAGTTTGAGATATCAATGTTTGGGGAGATCAAAATTTTTCTTGGTCTACAGATTCTTCAACAGGATGTCGACATATACATCACACAATCCAAATACATCAAGTAAGTTCTAAAGATATTCAAAATGGAGGACTCCAAGAAAGTTGGAACACCAATGGAAACCAAACGCAAGATGACAAAGGAAGACAAGTCAACCGAGGTAAATGAGACCCTATATAGATCTATGATTGGAAAAATCATTTATGTTGTACATAATAGACCAGATATAGCACATGTAGTTGGAATAGTTGCAAGATTCTATACTAATCCCAAGGAATCATGCATGACTACTGTCAAACAAATTCTAAGATATCTAAAGAATACTGAAGACTATGGTTTGTGACATAAAAGAGAAGGAAAATTTGAGCTTCAAGTCTATACAGATGTTGATTGGGCTAGAAACATAGATGACAGAAAGAACACAATAGGAGGAGCATTCTTCATGGGTGACAGACTTGTCACATGGATAAGTAAGAAGCAAGGATGCATCTCACAATCCACTGCAGAAGCAGAATATGTGGTTGCTGCTACAAATTTATCTAACATTGCATGGATCAAACAATTACTGGAGGATATGAATATGAAAATTCTTGAACCAGTGATTATCTATTGTGATAATACTAGTGCTATCAACATTTCAAAGAACCCTATCATGCATGCTAAGACTAAGCACATTGCTAACAAGTATCATTACTTAAGGGAACAAGTGCAAGAGAAAGAGGTGATACTAGAATATGTTCAATCCAAGGAACAATTAGTGGACATATTCACAAAGACATTGCCAAAATATACATTTGAGTACTTGAGAAAGAGACTAGGGGTCTGGCCCTTGTCTATTGGTCATTAAGATGACTAAAAGGCTCCATTATCAGAAGATCATTCATGTTGATGTAAGAAAAGAGATGGACTACACAGATTTATCAGTACACAGAAAGGCACTTATCTGCACCAAACACCAAATTTATTGTATTACTGATGGAGAGGAAATTAAAGGAATATATTATAGAAAAGAGATATAATTTGGCATTGTGTCAAAGGGAGAGATGTACTTAATGAATATGGAGAGAAGTATTCAATGAAATACATTGTTTTCAAAGGGAAAAGAGATATGAAATATCTATCATAATCATCCAAAGGGAGAGAAAACAACTATCCATCAAGAAGAGGAACAATCAAAGGGAGAGAAAACATCAGAGAAAGATAAACATTGCATATCTATCCAAAAAAGGGAGAAGAGAGTCTACAAAAAAGGGATAGATAGAATCAAAAGTTGTTACATCTATCCAGTGAAGGGGATGAAGAGCAATACTCTACAAGAATCAAATCTAAGCTAGAAGAGCTTACCGAGAGTCAGACATTTATATTGGTTATAGAAAAATAAGTTTGGTAGAAATTGATGAAATACAACTGATATATTTCATATTGTATTTTTGTGTGTGATTTTTGTACCTGTTAAGAGAGACACAACACTTCAATAGGTCATTGCATTAGTGGAAAACATGATTAGATGATCATATAAAGAAACTAAAATTGACATATTGCTTTCTAACTAAGAAGAGTATGATAAGTAACATAATAACCCTCTGATTATGCTACTATCAGTGACATATATGACTTAGCATGAAAGATTTAAGTTAAAAGAAGAAAGATATCTCCTAAACATGCATTCTAGCTCTAAAAATCATGAAAATAAAAAAGCATGAATATGAAATCTAAAATATGATATGAGTCTAGGTTTATTCTAACAACATAACAATGCAAATTTACTCTAAAAATGAAGGCTTATTTGTGCTCAAAAACACCTTCTATTTATAGAAGAATGAGGAGAGAGAGAGGGGACAAGGTGCAATAATGGAGATGAAAACCTCATTAATGGTGTGTAAGAAGAAATAAATGCCAAAGGTATTCAAGAAGCATGGTGGAGACATGGGCTTAAGGAATCTACATTAATGAGGCATTAATGAGAGCCTTAAAGAAGCATGGGAAGGGTGTAAGAGGGTGGCTTGAGAAAGTGGACTTGAGGGAAGGAATCTTGAGATTCCTTGACTTTCTCAAGTGGGTGGAGTCCTTAATAACTCCCTAATAGAATGTGACAACATTAGGAGGTGGGTTAGGATTATATTAGGATTAGAATTAGATTAGCATGGGGTGAATGGGTTTGGATAGGTTTGAACCCAGAGTCAAAGTGGTTGAAGAGGGTTAGGTTAGGGGTTTAGAGGAATATTAATAAAATGAATTAAAATTATTTAATTCATTCAAAAATAAGATATTAATTATTTAAATAATTAATTGCTTTTTAATAATCAATAGGACTATAGCCAATTTAATTAAATTAATTAGGCTAGGGGGATGGGTTCATTTGCAAGAGATGAGATACATTGAGATTTATTTAATTCCTTTATGATTAAATACTATATCCATATTTTAAATTTAATTTGTTTTAATTGGTTTGAATTGACTTGAATTGTATGGTTGTAGTAGTTAATATAATTTAGTGATAAAAATCACCTAGGACATTAAATCCGATTTAAAATGAATAATGCCAAAGTAACATTGTCATGACATAATTGGGGGTATGATCACACTTAGGGAAAATAGGGTCCATAATCGGAACAGACCAAATCCAGGTGGTTACATTTGCCCCTCTTTGAATTGATGTGTGAGAAACGCATTGATTCAAAGAAAGTTTTTGATTTTGACTTCAGAAAGATTGAGAATTTCACTCACGATCGAATGAAATGCCCGATGAGACCAGTCTCGCACTTGATCGAACTAAACTGATAGAATTGACTTTGAACTTGGTTATCATCCAAAGGTTAATAAAAGATTTTTAAAAATACCAATTTTGAACTTGGTTGTCGTCCAAAGATTGATAATACTGATTTCAAACTTGGTTGTCATCCAAAAGTTAGTAAGAAAGCTGGCACGAGCTTAATAAGAATATTTTAAAATGAGGAAACACAAGATATCCAGCTTATGAAGCTTTCTATCCATCAGTTCTGACTTAGTCAAGGAAACTGTCATGCCCCTAGTTTGTTTGATAATGAAGTCATTTTAATTCTGTTTTGAGAAAGAATTTAATTGATGATAGTGTGATCATGCCCCCTCGGGAATGAAATCGAAGAAAAAGAATAAAATCCATCAATGGAAAGAATGTATCACTTGCATGAAGCGGGTAGGATAAGAAACAACGAAGTAGAAGAAGTGAAGAAGCGGGGGTGTGTTAAAAATAAACACACGAAAACCAAGTTAATTACATGAAAATATGAGTGGTGAGAGTGATAAAATTATATCAGACCAAGATTTATGATAAAATGTGCAATTTGATATATTTTCAGAACAAATCGAGCAAATATGCATTTTCAAGAGTTGTTGTAAAAATGGTACTATGCTACACAAAATACCTTTGGCACCGATTTTGTTTCCTATTGATCAAATAGAGAATAGAAATGTAGTTTCAGTTGCCTGGGAGGAGTTTCAAAACTCCTAAATAGCTCAAAAGACCAATATAAGCCTCAAAAATTACCATTTTACTATTCATTTTTACTTTTATCCATTGTAAATCTGAGAGCTCTGTAGAGAAGATGGTGGTTCCTATTAGGAAGCACCGTTTCGAGATGAGCCGTCGATATCAGCGCCCGACTGACTACCCACCTCCGGTAAGTGCTCGTAACACTACCTAGTGATTTTTGCAAATTTGAAGTTTACACATTTTTACATCTTTTATAGCCTTTTAAATGTTGGGTTGCATCTGGGATTCCAGATCGCACCCTGTCAAACCCGTGTCGCATCCAGTATTTCCTGGATCGTATCCATTTTTTCCAGTTTTCTACATCGTATCCAGGATATTTTGGATCACATCTCGTTTGTCTGTTTTTGCCTTATTTTTATTTGAATTTTTTCTTTGTGTCATATCCTATCCATTTAGGATCGTACCCTACTTTTAGGGTTGCATCACGTATTTTGGGGATCCCACCCTATGATATCAATTGTATCCTATATTTCCAGGATCGCATCCAGTAAAAGAGATTGCACCCTATCTTTTTAGGATCACATCTCAATTGTAGATTTAAGAACTTAGCCATTTTGACCTATTGGCTTGTCGCGGACCTTGAATTACTTAGCTGATCAGGAGTCTGCATCTTTGTTGTAGATATCTAACACTGATTTTATCTTTGTATGTGTCAAAAATAGGCATATTTTGAGGTAGTTGCTTTTAGAGGCACATATCCAAGTCATGTGCATGCCTTATTTGGATTATTATCAACTGATGAGCATGCGACAGTAGTCCATTGCAGATTACGGTCTTTGATAGGTTTACCCGAGATAGGGGTAAACCAAGGGTTGTTGGCTGCTCTTGCTGAGAGATGGCACTCAGAGCACAACACCTTCCATCTCCTGACTGGGGAGATTACAGTTACTCCTGAGGATGTATGGAGGATACTGCGTGTTCCAATTATTGGTCATGAGGTGTGTTTCAAGGCGACGTCTGCTGTGGCGATTGGAGCAGCTCATCGGTATTTTCAGGACAACACTATTGATTGTAGATACCTCTCATGGGACTATATGGTTGATCATTATGATCAATTATCTGTGTACTTAGCAGGTTTGATAGGTGGCATCCTGATGCCAGACAGAGGTCAACACATGTTCTTGGTCAGATGGGTGGATATGCTAGAGCAGATGGTCATCTACACATGGAGATTTGCATGGGCAGTTGCATCTTAGCCCATATGTACCAAGATTTGCACGAGATTGTATATCATTATACTTAGAGCATGACCGTAGGTATATTGATTATTTAGATCTGGGCCTGGGAGCACATCCCTGTTACACAGCCGATAGTAGATAGACAGCGGGCACCAAAGTAGGCCTATGTATATATGTATGCAAGTCCTATTCAGCAGCCCCATCTGGGCAAGGTAGAGTATTGGCGGCACCTCTTTGATGATATGACTGAGGTCGTCTGGTGATCATATTTAGATTGTGAGGAGTGGACCTCAAATGCTCGACATATGCCATTTTTATTTCAGAGCAGGTACCTCATTGGGAGGACTAGATATGTTGTAGAGTGGTTTGTGGTCTCCTCAATTTTGAGATAGTATGACCGACGGCAGGGCAGGACTTAGGATATCACTGTATATGCCCGGATCTGAGATGAGGCACCATTGTGGGGTACCCAGCTAATTTATGAGACCGCCCATCAGGAAATTAGGGACATGGTTGGAGTAGACTGGGATCTCTGCCTGGATAGTGCAGATGCATGTTGTTTGGATGGATACACAACATAGATGCTTTAGCATCCATTCCCTCGATTCATAGTGCTAGAGGAGGTCATTCCTTGCATAGAGGAGCCACTAGATTATGATCCTAATGATCATCCTGCAAGAGGGAGAGGAGGAGCTCAGAGAGACAGGGGCACGAATAGGCATGGAGGGAGAGAAAGAGGTAGGGATGGAGGGTGAGATGGGAGACATCCACCTCCAGATGAGGGGGACGACAGTGGAGATGACAGGGGTGGTGGTGCTGTGGGTGGCCACACAGAGGTTTCCAGTGGGAGTGGAGAGGATCGGTGTACCTAATTCAGATTTGTTTTTCCTTGGATAGATCCAGGTCCATTACTTATAGGAGATCAGCAGAGGTAGCAACAGCAGGTATAGCCTGATAGATCACAGGATAGATCTCAGGATAGGCCTTTGGGACAAGATTCTGGTAGGGGTTCTGGTAGAGATGGAGATCCTCTATCACAGTGCGAGGAAGAGAGAGAGAGGCTCAAGGCACGAATCACAACTTTAGAGGCCAGGATGATGACAACAGATGCTTTATTGGCAAATAAAGATGCACAACTTGAGCATCTTAGGATAGAGCAAGACATACAGACCCGTAGAGTTGTTCACCAGGGCCAGAGAGCTACTTATTATTATGCTCTTTATTATGCAGCGTTGCCAGAGGGGCAGAGAGCTATGTCATTTTCACGGTTGGCTGAGCAGTCAGAGGGGGCGATGCCTCCTCCTCCTCCTCCATTTGTACCACCTCCTCCTCTTCCTCCAGGTCAAGGAGAGTGGGGGAGCTAGAGTTGATAGTGTATTTTGTTTATACATGTATATTGTATGTCTGGATTCTTCTGAGATCTTGGTTTTGTATCTGACACACACACACACACACACACACACACACACACACACAAACATATGATTCTTTCTAATCCTCTAACATGCTGATACTCTTTATGTAGACTTGTGTCATATTTTGATCTTTGTATCATGTTTTGAGATATATATTGGATGCAGCTGTTCCTGATTCTGACATGCTTTATGATTGCTTTTTTCTTTGATAGATTTATCCACACATGTGATGATACCTTGGTCATATGATGAGTTAGATTTAGATAATGACATCGTTTATATTGTTTTATGGATTTATCACTGATATAAATATGTTTATGAAACTATGTGAATATGCAAATGCATGTTCTTGAGTTTTTCTTATGCAATTTAAAATGTATGGATGCACTTAAGATGTAAAATGCACAAATGCTTTGTTTTTGTATTTTCTTTCTGTCTCATTTTATGAATGCAAAATGTATGCTATGGATGTGCAATGATATAAATAGCAGTGATAGTAAATGGATGTAATCAACTTGGATTTTTAGAAAAAGAAAATAGGAATCATTTTTTAGCACAAATTTCCCTATGTTGTTACTTCTTTTACAAATGAATCATGCAATCTTTAAATGCAGCTATATGAAGACTCTTAGGACTTTTCACTAACGTGTAGATATTGTAGCCTTTTATCATCATTGGGCACTTTTTGGAATGGATACCACCTGATAGTAAAACCATCACTAATTCCCACTGATATTATGAAAGTATGAATACTATGTTTTATTGAAATGTCAGAGATAGACGTAGGCATCAAGGCATAGAAGCCAGGATGACAAGATAGTCACCTTCCTTTTAATATACCAGATTTTGTGTAAGGAAAGATATTGGACCCACAATGACCTTGAAAATTCATATCCTTGGGTACATTATGCTTTGTATACCTTAGCAAGAATCTGATTCTAGAAAACAAACAAGGAAATCGTGTCAACCTCACCGTAGTTTACACATAACAAAGATCGAGATATATGCGGCTATCCACTCATAGTGGCAGCTCTTACCATAAACATCCAAGTTAGGTGAAATTTATAGGATCATTTGGAACAATCACCATAAGCAGAAAACTAAGAAAATGTTATGCCCCCTATCTTTGCGACTCTTTGTCTTTGCGCAGACATCATGGAGTAACTCGAAAGACATAACAACCATCAATTATGAATCAATCAAATAAGATTCGTAACAACTTAGATGTCCCTAGGTAAAACATCATTAGGACATGAAAGAGTCATAGTCAAACCAAGATCAAACTATGTTTAAGTAGTATTGATAAATACTATTGATCCATTTTTCAAGCGCAGTAGAGATTCAACAATTAAAAGTTTGGATTTCAAGAAATATGTGTCCCATGTCTGTGTATAATTTTCTTTATGTTCGTAATCCAATATAGGTCGTAGGAACATCATTCATGTGTGTGCCATCCTTGCTTTATAAAAGTGACAATGGTAGTGAAAGCATCAAGTATCATCATGTCACAAGAAAAAACAACCTATGATGACCTAGCAGGCGCAACCTATCAGACTAGAAAAGATGCCCCCAGTGCAGAATGACTTGATCCTAAGATAGAAATGTAGACAAATCGTAAGCGACGATAAGATAGTTTGTTTAGGAAATGAAGTCAGTGTTTTAGCATAGGTGTAATTGTGAAGGCTTAGTATCAGTGATGCTTTGATAGATGGAGTGCAGAACACAAGTGACGCCTGATTGCCAGGTTTTCACCACTTGGCAAGACCTTTTCTTTTTTTCTTTTTTTTTTGCTACCAGGATGCCTGTTTTACCAAGTTCTCATCAAGGCACTTTTCTCTTTTTCAAATTTTTTTCTATTTTCTCTTTTTTGAATGTTTTTGGAGTATCAAGGCACCTGTTTACCAAGTTTTCACCAAGGATACCTTTCTTTAGGAATTTTTACACTATTTTTGGATTTCTTCAGGATTAATTTTCTGAATGTTTTTGGTATTTTCTGAGAACTATTTCACTGTACAGGCTCCGCTAGCCGAACATCAAGCGTAGAACCACTTCAAATGTAGATTATTGATAGGATATGGAAGAATGTCTCCCTCAGGTGTAGCCAGTTGATAAGCTCCAGTCCCAAAAGTAGCAGTGATAAAATAAGGTCACAACCAGTTAGGTTCAAATTTTCCCTTTTGTTCTTTGTTGGGCTAGTTCTTAGGATTCTCCTTTAAGATGAGATCCCCCACTTCAAATTTTTGTGGTTTGACCTTCTTGTTGTACCCTTTGGACATACGTGCTTGGTATACCTTTAGATGATCGAATGCCTGTTGTCTGTGCTCATCTAGTAGGTCTAAAGAATTCACCCTATCTATGCGGTACTACTCATTAGTAACAAGACCTTGTAAAGATATCCGCAAATATGAGATTTCAACCTCAATAGGTAGTACTTCTTCAATGCCATAGACTAGAGAAAATGGCGTGGCTCCAATTGGTTTTCTGATACTACTTCTGTAGGCCCATAGTGCCATATTCAGTTGTAGATGTCAGTCTTTGCGAGACTTACTTACAGTTCTATGTAGGATCTTGAGAATATTCTTATTAGATGCCTCAGCCTGCCCATTACCTTGAGGATAATAGATTGAGGAGCAGTGTTCAGTGATGTGGAACTGTTCACAAAAGTCATCAATGTCTTGATTTTTAAATTGGCTCCCATTGTCTGTTACAATTGAAGAGGGTATCCCATATCTACAGATAATGTAGTCCAGAATGAACATAGCCACCTATTTTCTAGTGGCTTTGATTAGCGACACAACCTCGACCCACTTCATAAAATACTCAGTGGTCGTAATGATGAACTTGTGTCCATTTGAAGAATTGGGACATATTTGTCCAACCAAGTAAAAGGCTCATTACTGAAATGGCCAATGTGTTATAAAAGGCATAATTTCTCTGGCAGGAGCATGGATGATATTTCCATGTGTCTAGCATTTAAGACATGTCTTGGAAAACTAAATAGCATCTTTCTCCATGGTAGGCCAGTAATAGCCTACTCTGAGCAGTTTCTTTGCTAGTGAAAATTCATTTGAATGTGATCCACATACACCTTCGTGGACTTCTTTTAACGCTTGATCAGACTCTTCAAGTTATAAACATCTAAGAATTGTACCATCAAGACCTCATCGATATAAGTTATTAGTTATGAGGACATAACACGATGTTGTCTTAATCAAGGCTCTTTTCTCATTTCTAGATAGATTGTTAGGAATAGTTTGGTCAGTGAGATAGGCAATGATATTGGCATACCAAGATTGGTCTGTGGTGTTCAAAGCACAGATTACTTGGTATTCAGGGGTATCAAAGGAAAGATAGGAGAGTTCTTCCACCAAGAAGTCATAGAAAAATTGATGTTCTTCCAGTTGTAACATGGACGCCAAGGTAGCCATAGCATATGTAGCTTTGTTCTCCATTCTGGGTATCTGTTGGAATGTGATGAAGATAAAGTATTTCTTTAGGTCATCAACTAGTTGCTTGTAAGTTGTCATCTTTTCATCTCAGGTCTGGTAATCTCCATTAACTTGATTGATAACGAGTTGGGAGTCACTGTACACGTGTAACTCTACAATCTTCCACTCCATGGCAAGCTTAAGACCGTTGACCAGTGCCTCATATTCTAAAATTTTATCTGTGCATGGGAACATCAATTTGTAAGACTTGGGTATCTTGTAGCCTTGAGGGGTTATGAATAGAACTCTGGCCCCAAAGCCTTGTTGCGTGAAAGAACCATCAAAGTACATCTTCCATGGATACTCAATTAAATACATAATGGTCTCATCAGGGAATTCAATTTTTAAAGGTTTATCATCTTGAAGGGGTGAATTAGCTAGTTGATCTATGAGGACTTGCCCTTTAATAGCCCTCCTGTCTAAATAATCAATGTCAAATTCATTTAGAATGAGAACCCATTTCGCCAGACATCTTGTTAATGTTGTTTTTCTCAAAAGGTACTTCAGAGGATCAATCTTAGCAATGAGCCTTACTGTATGTGAGAGCATGTAGTGTCTCAATTTCTATGATGCGAAGCCAACTTCTAAGCATGGTTTTTCAATAATGTTGTAATTGAGCTCATATGAGACTAGTGTTCTACTGATGTAGTAGATAGCTCTTTCTGTCTTTGTTTCATCCTCTTGTGCTAATTATACTCCTAATGATGTAGTTGTAGCTAAAATATACAGGAGTAATGGTTTTCCATGAATAGACGCCATAAGAATAGGAGGAGTAGCCAGGTACCCTTTTAATTCTCTAAATCTGGCTTCACAGAGTTCATCCCACTTGAAGGTGACCCCTTTATGTAGTAATTTGATAAAGGGTTGTGCTCTATCAGCAAGTTGTGATATAAACCTCCTAATTGATTGAAGTCTCCATTGCAATGTCTTCATTTGAATGATGTTGCGTGGAGGAGTCATCTCTAGAATAGCTTTGACTTTTGCAGGATCTACTTCAATTCCCTTTGCTGAAACTATAAACCCTAAGATTTTTCCTGATTTTACTCCAAAGGCACATTTCTTTGGATTGAGCCTGATTTGAAATTGTGTCATTTGATCCAATATCTTTCTTAAGTCAACAATGTGAGTGTTCCTTTCCTTGGATTTGGCTAAGGTGTCATCCACGTAATCCTCCATGTTTTTATGCATCATGTCATGGAATATAGTGGCCGTTTCTCTTTGATATGTTGCACCGGCATTCTTTAACCCAAATGGCATGACATTCTAGCAAAAGGTTCTCCATGTGCATGTAAATGTAGTTTTCTCTTGATCCTCAGGGGCAATTTTGATTTGATTATAGCGTGAGAATCCATCCATTAATGAATACATCTGGTAGCCTGCTGTGAGATCTATGATCATGTCAATGTTAGGTAGTGGGAAGTCATCCTTAGGACATGCCTTGTTTAAGTCTCGAAAGTCCATATAGATCTTGATAGATTTATTGGATTTAGACACTGGAACCACATTGGAGATCCATCCTACATAGGAAATGACTTAGATAAATTCAGATTTCAACAATTTCTCTAGCTCTGTTTTTACTAGCAATGCAACACGAGGATGCATCTTTCTAATTTTTTGTTTCACGGGCTTGATCGCGGGAGCTATAGATAAGTCATGCATAATTAGATTAGGATCTAGTCCATGCATATCTGTATAATACCATACAAAGTTGATCTTCTTTTCTCTCAGGAACTTTGTAAACCGTGTCTTCTCTTCTTCTATCAAAGATTGTATAAGGTGTACTATTTGAGGATCTTCAATTGTGCCCAAATTAACTGGCTGTGTTAGTTCGATCAGAACTGAAGACCTTTCCTGAAAGTGTTCAGGGAGGATATCAAGAATCTCATCCTTTGGCACCTCTGAGAGGTTTTCACCATTAGATACGTCTTTTGTTTTTACTATTTTAGGATCTAACATTGCCACAACGTGGTTTTCACCGTCAGTCCCCTTTTTCTTTTTCTTTTTCTTTTTCAATTTTTGACTGAGAAACCTAATATCCTCCTGTGACATGTTCTCGCTCCTTGCATTGGTGGAAGAAGGGTATGGTTCACAAGAATTGAGATAGAAAGTTAGGGTGTAGTTATTGGGTAAGTCAAGGATAGGCGTAGGATCTGTACTAGTCCAATTAAATAGGTCTGGGTGTATCAAAGACAAGGAATCATACTCTAGGAAGGATAGCACCGCATTAGTATCAAGACCATTAACTGACATGACATGTCCTGTTAAGTTAATTTCTTCAATGTTTAGATCAATAAGAGTGAGATCGTCATATAAAAAGCGTTGTTGTTAGTTATATGCGGTCCAAACTCTAGTGGCTTGTCAGTGGAACTGTCATCTTCATCTCTCCATAAAAGGAGGCTTCTTTCTTGTCACCTCTAAACTTCATCTAGACTTAGGAAAGCACCAGTCTCTCCATCCATGATGAGGAGAAAGAACTCTTCCTCTACTTCAGGATTATCAGTGTCGTTGGGAGTAGTGTTAGATTATTCATGAGGTGCCAAGGGAGCCAAAAACATGTGAATTGTATCTATTTCAATATCTTCTATGGCAACAGATAGCTCATGTCCCATTCATAATCATGAGAGTCAATTATTTCATCATCAGACTGGTTTAAATATTTAATAATAGTTATATGGTGTACTCAATTAGCCATCTATGGATCAAAGTGTGGTAGATCAAGAACATGTGAAACTATGACCAACTTCCCCTAGTTAGGATGTAAATCCTGTCATCGAGGTGCACTTTCTGTAGCTGTTGCTATCAATGGTATCTCTGAATCATCTTTTGTTGAGTCTCCTACCTCTTGAATGGGAGGTTGTGCTAACAAAGGGGTGTGAAGATCTTGTGGTACCTCAAAGCTTAGTACATAGCGCTCTCCTTGATAGTTGGGATTCTCTGTGCCAACATGTAATAACCTTTCATAGGACCATTTCTCTAGTTCATCTGTTTCATCACTCCCTTTGTTTGAGGCTAGACTATCTTTTGAAGTAGGTTTGTCAGTTTTAGTATTAAAACCCACTCATGTTTTGTCTTTGGTATTCCAGAAATCCATGGGTATAGGCTCAATAATTCCTTTCCCTGTGTCACTTAGAGGTCCCTTTCCTTTATATCCCATCTGTTTGAGGAAATCATATCCTTTACCATATTGTTCTACGGATATCTCTACATGTTTGACCTCAGCTTCCTACGGTTCTCCTTTATAAAGCCAGTCCAAGACTTCCTGTTCTTCTGTGTTTTCTAAAGAAGATGTGGATGCCTTTACCATGTCAGTTGCTTTGTGTATTTCTGGCTCCTTGGATGCAATAGGTGTGAATGTTGAGGAAGGTTTCTCATAGGATCTTGGTGACAACAGAAGTTCTGTCAGTGACGGAGTCAGGTCCAGTTTGTGTTCTCCCATACCTGTTTATTCAAGTTTTAAGGTTTCACCAAAACTCTTCATAACCATGTCCTTAGTGGTCTCAGGAGCAATCTCGTTCATAGCTTCCTTGTTATGTGGAATCATACTACCTGCTTTGATATTATTACAAGTATAGTTAGCATCCGCAGGAATTGTCACTTCCACCCCATTATGTGGGAACTTTATGCACTGGTGGTAAGTAGATGGCACAACTTGCATTTCATGAATCCATGGTCTCCCCAAAGAGATATTGTAGGCTAGGGGTAGATCCAAAAATTGACATACGACATTCATTTTAATTGGTCTGACTCTGATAGGTAGAACAATAAGTCCTTTACAGGATCTTTCTTCCTCATCATAAGCTTTGAGAGTGATTTTTCTTCTAGAGTCAATGGTCTATTCTGAAAGACCCAATTTCCTTATTAGATTAAGTGTACAAATATTCAATTCTGTGCCTCCATCTATCAACACACGTCTAACATGGGATTTATGAATGAGGAATTCGATATGGAGGGGTTGATTATGTGGATGTGTCAAAGACTTATCATCCTCTTCAAAAAAGGAGAGGTAATGTGGTGCTGAGATGTGATTGACCATCTCTTGGAATTTGTCTATATCAATATCCTTTGGGACGTTAGCAGCATGTAGAGCTTGTTCTAGGATTTCCCTATGCACTGTGGATACTTTGAGCAACTCAAAAATGGAAATTTTGGAAGAGGTTCGTTGCAATTGGTCTACCAAGTCATACTTTGCTCCAGGAATAGTAACCACGTGTTTCGCTACTGGTTTAGGAATAGTAACAATAGGAACCTTGGATGTTGATGTTGGTTTTGGGGAAGAATTGGGTCCTTTGACCATGACCTGTGCTTGGCTCCGAGTCACCACATTCGAGTGAAATGAAACAACTTTGATTGTGGGGTGCCAGCAAGAAGTTGAGTCTACTTTTTGGGAAAAAAGTGGAAGTGTTTTTCTTGTTTTTCAAATGTGCAGTCAATTGATGTCAAAATTTGAGGCACTTAGAGATTGAATCTCACAAAAATCCATTAATAGAAAGTGTAGTGCTCGGAGTCTAGTTTTCAAATATGTAATTTTTTCAATACCCACATGGTAAAAAATATATTTTAGTAGGCATGTTTAAAAACCCCTTTTCAAAATATCTGGTTCAGGACCATACCACACACATGTATGACCACCCTATTTTGAAGTAAATAAATGAATTTTTGTAAATCCTTCTGGGGAAAGGTAGCTAACACATCAAATATTGGTCAGAATATTTTTGATTTTTTTTTAATTCAATATTTTTTAATTCATTTTTAATTGAGTATAAAGTACATTTTCAAAACCTCTGGTGTACGACCACCATAATTTGATGAAAATTTCACTTTTTTTTGATTTTCTTTTTTATCTTGAAGGAAATTCTATGTATATTGGTCACATATAATTTATTTTTTCAAAAACCTAAAATCAAAAAAGTTATTAAAATTTTAGTTAACCTTACTATTTCAACTTTAGGTACCAATTTGGCGTAATAATTATTGGAAAAATACTAAAATTTGTCATATCATTATAAAAATTATATTTTTATAATCTGTACAATATGAACTAAAATGGGTTTTCATTTCGTCTAAAATTTCATTCGGGTTGACCTCCGAAAAATCATGACAAGGCGCAAATTTTATTTTTAAATGCCTTAGCCATTTTTTTGCAAGGCCAAGCATAAGCTTGGTGGGACCGAGCCTGTCCTGAACCAAAAACCAAGGTGGAGGTATAGTCCCCACTCCTTGTGTTTAGAAACGGGCACCCGTTATTTAAAATTCAAAAAATGGGTGCCCATTTTGTTTTGGACCGTTGAAACCAAAACGAGCACCCATTTTTTAAAACGGGCACCTATTTCATTTAAATAATGGGTGCCCATTTCTGAAAGATCCATTGGAGACAAAAACAATTTTGTGGGCCTACTCTCAATGATTGATGATTATTCAATCATTTTTATGACATATCCGTGTCATAGAAAGAATATTTTGAAAGAACATTCTCTTTTCTTGTCTTGTTTTGGATCTGACAGGAAGGGATTCATTTGAATTCAAAATTTGGTACAAACATGGGATCAAACAAATGCAGAAAGAGGAAAAGAAAGGTTCTAACAGCTAATGAGATTGCAGCAAATAGAGAGAAAGAGGCAAAATGACAACGAGAAAGAAGAGCAAGAATTTGAAACTTTGATAATTTGGGAGCATCGAGTTCAACAATCGGTTCAGAAGATGAGAACAATGAGGACACCATGATGGATACAGAGGTTGAAAAATAAAATGCAATAGGAGCAAATTCAGGTGCATTTTCTAATCAAGTGTTGGATACAGGTATGTCTTCACAGCCAAATAAAACTTATTGTGATAAAGAACTTGATCTTTTTGTATTAGCGGGTTACTCTTT
>MU227874.1:1165863-1183888 GCA_018584345.1 Thuja plicata | reverse complement strand
GTAAGAGGGTGGCTTGAGAAAGTGGACTTGAGGGAAGGAATCTTGAGATTCCTTGACTTTCTCAAGTGGGTGGAGTCCTTAATCACTCCCTAATGGAATGTGACAACATTAGGAGGTGGGTTAGGATTAGAATTAGATTAGGATGGGGTGAATGGGTTGGGATAGATAAAAACCTAGAGTCAAAGTGGTTGAAGTGGGTTAGGTTAGGGGTTTAGAAGAATATTAATGAAATAAATTAAACTTATTTAATTCATTCAAAAATAGGAAATTAATTATTTAAACAATTAATTGCTTTTTAATAATCAATAGGACTATAGCCAATTTAATTTAATTAATTAGGCTAGGGGAATGGGTTCATTTGAAAGATATGAGATACATTGAGATTTATTTAATTCCTTTATGATTAAATACTATAGCCATATTTTAAATTTGATTTGTTTTAATTGGTTTGAATTAATTTGAATTGTATGGCTGTAGTAGTTAATATAATTTAGTGATAAAAATCACCTAGGACATTAAATCTGATTTAAAATGAATTATCCAAAGTAACATTGTCATGACATAATGGGGGGTATGATCACACTTAGGGAAAATAGGGTCTATAGTCAGAATAGACCAAATCCAAGTGGTTATAGTATTAGTAGTATGTAGTATGTTGCCATCAATGCCAAAGGGAGAGATTGATGAACTATAACTGATTGAATGCCTGAAGATGATAAAATTGATGATCACCGAGATGTAGAAAGTGAATGCAAGACATTAAATCAGTTAATGTATTGTATTTTCATTGATGTTAACTTGATATGGTATGATTTCTCATACACATATTGTCACAACACTTAAAGATCTGAAAAGACAAAGTTTTTGTCGTCAGTAATCATGTACACCAAGTGACAATAAACCCCGAGCACAAAGTTCACAGTGTTACCCAAGAAAGTGATACCCAAACAAGCATTATCAAGCTAACTGTAGTTGTCACCAAACAAAACTGAAGTTAATGCCCAAGCTATCTGCAATAGTCATCGACCACAACTGAAGTGTTGACCGACGGGAACTAAAGTTGGGAAAATGACAAAACAACTTAGCTAGTAGAGCTAATTATAGAGTTAACTGATTGTTTAATTTGTTTTCATCGATCAGTTAAAAGCTAAAGATAAGAAGGATATTTAAAGCATGATTTATTCCACAAAACAAGGAGATTTTTACAGATTAAAACTAAAGCAAGCATGGTGAGATTTATGGATCAACAAGTGATCAATGAAGAAAATAAGAAGGGCAGGAATAGTGAAATCATGTCTATATAAAGAGATAAGTAATTCATTATTAAAGAGAGGAATGCTGAAGAGAATTATGGTGAAGTTAGAAGTCTTCATACATATCTGATCATACAAGCTGAAGAACAAAGCTAAGAATTCTGCAGGCACCGAGCAATAGAGAAGCAACAACATTCACCATGCAGAAAGAATTGGAGCAAAGGAATTGAAGAGAACATTGATTAGAAAGGTATTATGAGCTTACTATAGATCTGAACATTTGCAAGATTAAGTTGTATATATGAACATATCATCTACTATTTTAGTTTAACCATTGATTCAAAAAATCTCATAACAAAGTAGGATTTAACCATCATTTATATGTTGAGATACATCCCAAGGAGTATCAAAGGGGTTTTTTGTTGACAACATAGTGAATGCAAGGTCAAGTGATAAACTATTAGTGATAAATCCTCTAACAAGGTCGCACTTAACAGTGTGTTTTTAACCTTTAACAGGGTTGGCTCTTCACCAAGCTCACTTTAGAAGAGTGAAAATTTTGGGTTACCGGTCCCAAGTGGTTTTTCCCTCTACCAGGGTTTCCATGTTAAAAATCCATGTGTCAAATGTGTATATGGTTCATTGCTTTGGTGTTTTTCTTTACACATTACTAAAATAGGGTTTATCGATAAACACTAAGTTATTTACTGTATTTCGGTAAATGTTAAGAAAATATAGACTACTATTCGGTTTAAATATTAAGGAAAGGATAAAGAGTATAAACACCCAGAAGAATATAGACTACTATTTGGTTTAAATCTTAAGGAAAGGATAAAGATTATAAACACCGAGAAATATATACATGTTAGATTCACACAAGGCATACATCTTGTAGGACTGAAGATAACTAGAGGTTTTATATTTGTGGTATAAAGTTTTGGATTGAATTATTGGATTATTTTTTGAGGCCACTCATTCACCCCCCCCCCCCCACCCCCCTCAGTTATTCTAACATAGTCTATCTGAGATGTCAGTATAGTCTCATAGCTCCCTGGAGTTCCACCATCCCAAGGTATGTCATCAAGTCATACACAACATAGTTCATAGAACTCTGCACAACATGAAACACCCAAAGATTAGTCTATAGATGCAGAGGCGGGGATATGAGTTGGTGATTTCTATATAATAATTGAGGCAATAAAGATATTTGAGGAGGATCTACAAGGGTTGAGGCAGGTTGACACTGGAAGTGATATATATGATAATTTATAGATATTCTATTGCATCCTTTTGACTCTACACCACTCCCCTCTCAACTAAACCCCCATACAATCCTCATTACTAGAGAGGTTTGGGATTGGAGATGGTATAAGTGATGAACCTTCTGTGGATGATACGATTGTGTGGATGAGAAGAGAAAGGATGTTCAATTTGAGATAGGGGATTATGTCATGGTACATTTGAATAAATCTAGGTTGCAGAAGGGAGTTCCTACAAAGCTACAGATGAAGAGAGTGGGACCGTACAAAATCTTAGCCAAGTATGGGGCTAATGCCTACAAAGTGGATCTACCTACTGATTTGAGCATCTGATCTATTTTCAATGTGGTAGACTTAATTAAGTTTAAAGGACCCTTAACCGAGATAGATGTGAATAGAGAGGAGGTTGGAAAATATGTAGATCAGGCCTAATGTTTTACCTCCCAAGATGCAGACAAAAGTAGACAAGGTATTAGATTCAAGGGTCAAGAAGACCACCAGACACAAGGTGTACATGGAACACCTCATAAAGTGGAAGAATAAGCCAGAGTCAGAAGAAACATGGGTTGCAGATGCATACTTCAAGAATTTAGGAATTGTTGATGACATCTTTTCCACAAGAGTGACATGATTTACTTTTGTCGGGGAGTATGGTGCAGGAGCACCTAGGTAAGGCTATCTTGTAACCTAGGGTTCCTAGTTAAGTTTTGGCTTGTAGTGTTCTTAACCAAGACACTAATGAAATAAGAGGAATAGATGGTCCTAGATTGTGTTTTTATGGTTAGGAGGCCTATCTTAGTCTTTTAGAGTCCTTAAGTTATAGTTTGGTTCAAATTTGGGAAAGTTGGAAAATGTTACAAATGTCATGGAAATGTTGTGGAAACATTGAATTTGTGCATTTAGAGGGATAAATTGGACAAGAAAGGGGTAGGATACCTATTTCATGTTATATTAAGAATAATTATGCATTTGGTTGAGTTTCATAATGAGTTGACCAAGTTTGGGTGCAAGAATGCAAAAGTTGCTGACAACTTTGCGAAATTGACATTGTTGTCATTGACAACATTTCTTTCTCAAGTGCATTTTCAAGCATATGGATATGTAACTGTCTAAAATAGTTAGTGTGTTCAAGGATAAACTATTTAAGGCCTGCCTCGACCTATGTGTGGGGTTGGACAAAATTTTGTTAATCAACAAGCAAGTTCTCTAAGATTTTTTTATCACTGTTAGTGCATTTTCTTATTTGTAGTATTTTTATGGATTGATCTCTACACTGTAACTCATGCATGAGGTAGTAGATGTAGCTTCTTGATTCTATGTGTGTGTATATAGTTGTTTGATTCTATTTCACTTCCTTTTGTAAATTTTTTTGGTTTTAGCACTATCGCTGGTCTGATCCAAGCGGCTTTTACTTATGGGGTCATAACTCACCTTCCCACCGTGGCCTTTGTATGGTTCCTTGGGATTTGTGAAATGAATCATTGTACATTAATGGTGTAGAATATTGGGCCCTGTAAAGTAAGTTTTTTATTTTTGTAGTGATGCCCTAGGTGAGCCAGAAGAGCATGGTTAGGGATCACAGCTGATTGCAGAAGCAAACATAGGGATTGAATGCATTGTTTACTTCAATCTGAGCATGTTGAGAGGAGGATATGTGTGTGAGGAAGTCGCATACCTAAGGAGAAGTTCTGGTGTGGATTTTTTATGGGTGAAAGATCAAACCCTTGTGATAATTGTCAGCATTTTGGAAAACTCTTGATTTTAGGCTTAAATATAGAAACCCACTGTACAGACAGATTGGGGAGAAGTGAGACCAAATAAACCCTAGAGGTTTCCAAAAAGGGTATCATGAAATAAAATTTTGTTTCCAGCTTGTTGAGAATTTTTTGGAGTTATGTGCCAAAAGGTGTGTTTTAAGGCCTAATTCCTTGTACCCCTGTTTTATGCAAATTGAAGCAAGCTCTTGAAATTGATAAAGATTTCATTGCATCTTTGTGTTGTTAATAATTTTCATGGATCCAATTCCCTAGGAATAAACCTTCCTCTCCATTGGTGAATGGTTTTGGTCATGTGTGAACATTCTGTGTGGAGGATGCAAGAAGACATCCATGGAGAATGTTGGTGATTGAGTTGATTTTATTGTTGATGTAGACAATTTGAAGAGGAGAAGGATTGAGAATGGAATCCTTGTGAGTTAGGTTTTGTGAAGGAAATTAATATGATAGAGAAGTGGCCTAGTGAAGACCCTAGGAGAAGGTAGAATTAGAGAGAAAAAATTGTTTCTACATCAGTTCTCTATCCCATACCTGAGTACTCAACCTCTGCACAGGAATTTCAACTCCATATTCTTTTTCATACAACTCCAATTCTTTGTCTATGAACTTCTTGTTATAGAAAATAATCAGATGCATCAAATGTGAGTAATGTTTGAACGTAGGAGTAGGAGCACCACTTTAAATTTCCACCAAAGTATTATGTATGGACTCCACCACATAACCAACATAAACGTAGTATGTATTGATGTTTGGATGTTTAATATCCATGACCATCATCAATAAGTTGGTAGGCATTGTTGTGTCTCTCTCAAATCCCAATACCTTGCATAACCCATAAAAAATGCATTTCACATAATTATGGAAGAAGGACAGGTCGAATGGTGGATTTATGTTATCAGGAACTGAAACCAACCTCGTGTCCACCCTAGGCATGTACCTTGGCATTTCATGTCATTTGATAAACTTGTCTCACCTTTCATAGTCATTGGTCATCTGATCCAAATAAATTGTTGTGCATATAGCACCAAAAATCTTAAAAACCTCCTTGAAACTTCGTCTATCTATGGTTACTATGGCAATCTTATTCTTCCTCCAAATTAGCCTAGACAAAGGACAATAGCTCTTTCCCAATTCTTTTATCAAATCCAAATCAACATACACATCAGGCACAATTAGCTTAGTCATGTTCAAGTTCCATGGATCACTCATGGGAACTGATTTAACTATGTTATTCTAGAAGTAGTGAAACTGAACATTACCTTAGTGATTTAAAGTAATAGGATTTCTACATTGGCACCATTTGTCTTTCCATTCCATCCAATTTGCACTATTTGCACTAGAAGCTCCTAGTAATATGTCTGCAAATTCATCGACATACTTCTTTACCACCACCCTTTTTTTACCAGAGGCATTTGAAGCTCCGCTAGAAGTTGCTTGACTCATCTTGAAATTTAGAGTCACACCTTCACCACACTAAGAAATAACCTGATAATTAAGCTCTGAACATAAATATCTATTAATAAGATCCAAAATTTACACCATACACAATTTGAGCATGATCATGCAATTTATAACAAATCAAATCATTTTTAATTCAACCTTACTTCTCACACTAGTTTTCCATTAATTCCATCTTTGAGTGCAGTTGCGGGAACCAAGTATACACTTGTCTTTCTGAGCATTATTTAAATTTTACAAAACTTGGACATGTGGTAACCCATTGCACAATTGTAGCACAACCCATGAACCTTTTGTTTCCTTCACGAGCTAGCGACAATGCAAGATTTTCTCTCTAATCGTGCACTCGCAGCTCTGTTATTTATATCTCTAATTATCTTGCAATTAAGCGATGACTGTCCATCTCATTAAGCCTTTTAGTCACACACTCACAACAACATATGGAATATTCCTTTATTATTCATGAGTAAGAACTAGTCATTGATCTGAATTCAAACAAATCTTAGTCGCAAGCTCGTAGAAAAAAGCTTAAGTTGACCTTGACTTCTATGAGTACGCAATAACCATAAAGATAACTGCAAACATAACTGTCATCCACTCGCAACTAAAAATGGTATGGGTTAGTTAACACAACCAGTGAGCGATGAGACCACCTAAACCTCAGACTAAACCATGTCACACACTCAGGAGCTAAAATACCTTAACCGCCAACCACTTGTGACTCAGTGACAACATAAAATTCTCTTCACTTGTATTCTCACGATGCGAATGAACTAACTATGAAAGAGCCCGCGACAGAGCCCACAACTATGCAAAAAGGATAACAAGGTCAATTTTCAATGGTTAATTAGACCTTAAGTAAGTATCCTCTGATGTTAGTCATCATCAGGTAACTTACTCCTTCTCTACCAGCCTTTTATAGTAGTTCGACGGTTAATGTTATTCAAAGTAACATCATCATTCACACTTTTCTTCATTCGAATAATGTGTGCATCATTTCAGCCTTACCAGGGTTACCCAGCATGGTATATTACTCATTGCATTAAGTGTGGCAGGCCTAGGACACTTGGAAAGACATTGATCATCATCCATCTTGTTAGAACTGTAAGATTTGGCTAGGTTTGTTAGGTTTTTGAAAGGGTTAAACTGTGAAATCACTTTAGAAACAAGAAAAAGGAACCATTTTTTCTACTTCGCATGTCATGGAATTGGTAATTGAGAAATGGAAAAAAAATTTATTGTCGCAAAGATAGAAATTGAACACAACGAAACAACGATTTTTTGTAGTATCTCAAGAACTAATAGTACAGACTGTGAGATAACAATTTTTTGCTCTATTATAGGCAACAATAACGAGGACAAAAAAACAAAGTTTTTTCGCTATTTTGTGGAGGACATATTAGTGAGTTGCGATATGGGAAAAAGTGAACATTAAATAAAGGGTGGGAAAAATAGTGGCTGAAGTGTGCTGACAAATTTTTCACACATTCCAAGTGTCTCAT
Organism: Thuja plicata; assembly: GCA_018584345.1. Lineage (NCBI taxonomy): Eukaryota > Viridiplantae > Streptophyta > Pinopsida > Cupressales > Cupressaceae > Thuja > Thuja plicata. Next base: position 1,176,641 of record MU227874.1, on the reverse strand, counting down.
AACAACTATGGAAATTAATTGGCATTAAAATTGAATCGATTGTAAAAGAAGAAGTAATCTAGCTCGGAGTGTGGAAATCATTGGAGATTGAACTGAACAAGTGGAACAAGCAGAGCTAGCTGAGAAGACACAAGTCTGCGACATTCAAACCAGTAAGTAAAATTATCCTCTGACCCTGTAACTTATCTTATTGCATTTTTTAGAAATGCATAAGAAAAAGGAAGCAGATGTTAAGAAGGTTTCAAAGAAACCAAAGGCACCCAAAGATATACCTCCACAACATACATTTCTTAGCGTGTTTCTAGGTTTGGCAGATACAAGTGCAAAGAATGTATTTTTAGATGAATGAATGGAATATTTTAGGGATTCTACCATTCCAGTCTTTGGTAGGTCCTTATTCTGGTTTTTCTATGCAAACCAACATGAAAAGGAACCAAGGTGTAATCCTTGGAAATTGGAGTTGGCAAAGGTTATAGTACCAAACATATATGTGGATGCAGAGATAATAAATGTTCTAAATGAGCGCTACAAGACAGAGACTAGAATGATAAGGAGAATGGATGAGTCACCCTTGCTAAATATATCTAGGGCATATATAGAAGAATGTTTTAGCCTAAGCAAGCAAGCCTTGACCAAAATCGACAGACACCAAGCTCTTGTTGAATATGATAGAATGGTAAGGAGTTCCAATGACAAAGATGTCTCGTATTTCATGAAAAGGGTATCAAAAATTGAATTATATAAATGGATAGCAAGGGCCCACATTTAACAAATAGTTTTCTTCCTTTCTTTCAAATACATACTATGCATGGGCTCAGCTACATGGAGAATACGCCAAGTCAAAAATGCCTCAAGATTTTATGTATATGTCTATGAGGATTCATAACCCTAACTATTATTTGGAATTTGATTTTTCTCTTGAGATAGAAAGGTTGCTGCATTAGCAGTTGATCGAATGGAAAACAACTAAATCATTTAAAAATTATTCTCTACAATTACATTTAATTTTGTACAAAAACATTTTAGAGAAAAGAGAATCTTTGAAATTGACTACAAGTGATGGGAAAGAAAATAAATTACCAGTACAACTATGGTGAAGAGTGTGGGACAAGAATGGTAGAGATTGTGATTTCAACAAATTCAAAGATATATTTATGTTCTAGATTTTCAGGTTGGTAGGACATTAGAAAGAAAGAGTTCCACCAAAAATAAAAGCATTGATTAGGTTGAAGGAGTATTTTCCTGAAAGGAACTATCCCCATAACTTTGGTGATTGGATTTGTAAGCCCAAGTATACATTGATTAGAATATATGGATGCAGGCAACAACCTAATAAGTTTACTATACATGTGTCAGAGAGAATTGGGTTATTGGAATTCAAGTGGTAGATGTTGTGGCTGGAAAAGGAGATTATAGCTCCAAGAAAGAAAGGCACATATATGCCTCATTCTATGAAATTTTCTAGATTCACCATCGGTTTAAATATGTTAAATTAATTACAAGAATATTTAGAAAATCTTTATAGATTGGATAGTGAAAAGAGCAGGGACTATGACCCAGAGGGACATATCCAACTATGGTTGCCAAGTTCAAACACCAATTGAATATTAATGAAGATATGATAATAAACTGTGATAAAACCTTAGCCATTATAGAGAAGGTGGAGAAGTGGGGCATTCTTTTGAAGATCAGAGGAGAAAGGTTAAAGACAGGACAACCTAGATTATATGATGAAGAAAAATTTGAATTTTTGAGGATTGAAAAATGTATAGATAATTTTGAAGAGTTATTTAGCAAGAGTCAAAAATAGGAAAAGCCTAAGGAGGTAAAGAAAGTAATTTATCCTCCTCAGAAAAGGAGAAAATTGATTTTTCAGGATTTGGATACAGAGTCTCTGCCTCCAGTACACCAAGAAGAAAATGTTCTCCCACTTGTTTCTTACAATGATTCTAATGATGGGTGTGAGTCGAAGGAAGTGGCACATATCCTAAGTCAATTAAGAGACAAGAAGAAAGAAACACCAACATTTCCACCCCCTATTTTTGAATATGAAGTTCATGGGTACCAAGTGCATACACACAATATTTTAGCTTGTCTAGAAGAACTCATCACATCAATCATTCTTACCATTTGGGTCTCTTGACCGATTTGAAGCATCTTTATTTGCTCTGTCAGGTGTTGATTGAGCTCTTTTAGATTTGTGATGTTCTCTTCTGATGTATCTGATGCTTTTCTTGCATTTGATCCTAAAGACTCATATAAATCTAGAATCTCTTCTTCTTGATAATCTTTTTTATTTCTCCAAGTTTCCATACCTTTTCTGTCATCAAGCAACTGTCTCATGCTGATTATAGCTTCTTTATACTATTCGTAGAACATTTGAATTTCAAAATTTTTGTTCTCAATATTTTTATCAAATTTTTACTTCTCCATTGTATGATCTTCTCTTAAGACTTTAAGATTTCCAAAAAGGGACTTAGCTCTAATACCAATTGTTGGGTTTAATGAGAAGTAGAATTGAGAGGGGAGGGGTGAATCAACACCTCTAAAGCTTTTTTCTCATCCTTTTATCAGTTAACCTTTGTAATCAATTGTATATCCATTAAATCTGATCAACACTATCTTTGTGTGAGTTATACCAATTCATAACATTAATATACATGTGAGTCATTCATAGAAACGTTAATGAACATTATTAACACATAACACAAGATATGATATCACAGAAAACTCATGTTAGAAAGTAAAAGTTGTAGTGGGGATGGTACCCACAAAACTTCACTATCTACAGATTGGAAGGGGATAGTTAAGGCTTACAATTTGATCATTCTGATGATCTACCCTGTAAGGAGTATCGGTGGAGACTTGTTAAAGTCTACTCTATTAAGAGTTTTTAGCAACACTATTAAGTGTGCACTCGGTTAAGAGATTTGAAATTGGACTGTTAAATCCACCTTTCTTGAAAGGAATGTTTTTACACTTTGCTCCACTTGTTAGAATGATAGAAAATTACAAACTGACCTGGTAAATGCAATCTCCTATTGCTGATACAAATCCTATGTAGTTCACATAAAAAATTATCACCTTAACTATGATTAAATAATACCTCTGATTATCGGTTTCCTTTGTTCTTGGTTCTGTTAACCAAATTTTTCTTTTTCTTTTCTGGTTCTTGAAACTCTCAATTCAATCCATAGATGTGTTCATTATGTTCTTCTTTCTCTTACACACATTCTAAATAATGGTTTCATCATCTATTTATAGATGGATCGACTTCATCAAGTTGTGATAAAAACAATGTTAAAGATCATGTTTACAACTTACACCTAGATCTCGTAGTCGATGTGTTTTAAATCAATTAGACTGATTAAAACACTTACATTAATGTTTCTTTTCCTTAAAGAAAATGGATTTAATACAATTAAATATCCTATAAATAGAATACCCTTGCTTTATCTGACGTGGAAGTCAGATCCACTTTTTGCAGGCTGCAACTGACTTTCGGTTCTGTCTGTCGGTCATGCTTGACTATCCTTCAGTTTTTACTGTTGATTGCACTGTATCTATTTTTTCAGTCTACACTGTAACTTACGTTTCAATTTCCTCTATCAGGTTCCACTTTATCTTTCTGCATTGCAATTTTTTGTTTACACATTACCTTGTGTCATCAGTTCTCTGTGTACTTAGTCATTTTTGGTGATCTTCTAATCTGATCTTCGATTTTCTCTTTACTGTCTTTCGGTGTAAGCTTACCTAAAGTGTTGTTTGAATACTAATGACAAATTAATGTCATTATATACAAATATGTATTGAACTTATATTGATAACAAAATTGGATGAATAAATGTGAACTCGTGTGTTTTATAAAACCAAAATTGGACGAATAAAAGTGTACATTGAACTACATAAATAGTTCATGTCTATGTTCTTCTATAGGTCCTTCATCATAAAAATGAATGTTTAAATGTTAGAAAATGTTTATCTAAATGTCAATTTCATTTAAAGTCAATTTTCATTTATGTCTTATTTAATTCTAGGATCCACAAGTTAAATAAATGAATTGCACTCACCTAGTATTACAACTTTGATTAGCCAAAAGTTATAAAATGCACAAGTTGACTATCATCTATGTTGTCTAGTTGTACTTGACACATGAAAAACAAAGTAATTATTTCTACATATAAGACTTGAAAGAAGACATCTGGGTAAAAGTACAAACCTGTGTCACACTTTTACAAAGGAAGAGGACCACGACATACAAAGTAGTTAAACTTTAACGACATAAAAGTGGTATTTGTGTTTAGAATTTGAAAATGATGTAAACTAATGAAATGTGTACAATTGGATGTAGTTTATGCCTATAAATTTTTTTAAAAAAATTGAATAAGAATTGACATAGTTTTTAAATTTTGAAGTCTATTTTTTAATTGTTGAAAAACACTAAAAAATCGAGGGTCTAGTTCCCACCAACAAAATATATGTAAATAATTATTTTCCCTCTGATTTCAGAATATGTTTAAGATGACATGTACAAATAGTGCAAAAAAAAAGAAAGATTGGTTTTCGGTATATATTTTGTCTGTTATAACTATTCAAAGTTGGAGTTACCCGAAATTAACAATTTTTGTCTCCCGCCTAATTTGCCCTAGAAAATCTACACCAAATACAAAACAAATTATATATTCTTGAAGAGGACTCTCTCTTTTAGTGTTAAATATAAGTTTTAAAAATTTTCAACATGATTTGCTATTTTTTTCTTTTTTTTCGAACGAGCATGTTCTTCAATGTTAAATACCTACTTGGCATTTTTTTAACTTATAATATACTATATGTAATCAAAAGACTATAAACATTATATGACCATAATCTAGACTCCAAGCTCTACAAAAGAGTATTTTTAGATTTTTTAAAAAAAATTAAGTTTTGATGGATAATTAAGCCCTAGAAGTGACGTGTTACCAATTTTCCATTTTTTTGCTTATTTGGCTGCCACATGGGATGCCACGTAAGTAGTTTCGGCTGAAACCGGTTTGGCCGAAACTGTTTCGGCCAAAACTAAGGCCGACCAAACATGGTCGCATGGATGGCCACGACCCTCAAATCTGATATATATAAACACTAAAAAAAAAATATTTAAAAGCAATTATCAATTATTCTAACTTAAAAAATGTTTTTTTAAATTATTTTAAAGCCGTATTTTTGGGCGTTAAAGGGAAACTACGAAATAAGATTATCAAGGAGGTTTGTATTATTTGCAAGTTTTTGTTTCTTAGTTTTTTTTTAGTTTTTTGAGATTTTTTTTGTGTTTTTTAATTAAAGCATTGTTCAATATTAAATTATGAACTTATCAATATTATTTTTTTATTTTTTATCAAGAGTATATGGCTTTGTGTATGCAGGTGAATCGAAGCTCTCAATTTGAACAATTTGTGCAATGGGGAATAAAATAAATAGAACAAGAAAATATGATCGAATAAGGGATGACAAAATGAAAGGTCATAGAAAACATAATGAAGATGAACCTGTTGAAGTCCAAGAAGATCCAATTCAAGTAGGGGAACAAATTGGTGGAAATATATCTTTTGACATGGGCAATTTGATGGAGATAGATGAGGATTCATTTTTCAGTCAATTTTCATCTGACAAATTGGTACATGAAAGCACAACTAAAAAATAATGCAAAAAGATTTGGGATGAATATTTTCAAAATAAAAGTCTGATTGGAAAGCACAATTATTTGATACGGTATTCAGGAAAAAAGAAATGACTCCTATTTTGGAGTTGTTGGGTGTTGATAACAATAAAAATTCAGAAGACAATGTAAATTGAACAATAGTTAAATATTTGCAAGATGCATTGAATGACATTAACAACTCAAGTCGAGGAGCCAATTTAAGTGTTGCACATAGAACATTGATGACTACTTTATCTAGTAGGAGGTTGACACAGAGAAAACAAGTACATGCAATTTCTGATTTACTTAATGTATCTAGAAGAACTGTTCAAAGATATCAGGAAGAGAAATATGTTACATGAAAATATTCAAAATAATTGAGTTAATATTTGTAGACTTCCTCGAAAAGACAAAATTTATGAAGATGTAAAAAAAAAGGTCATTAAATATTGGACCGCTCACTCTCGTGTTTCTTCTAATAAAAGGGATACTATACAGATGAAATATGAAGAGACCGGTATGAAAACTACACATCCAAAACATTTTATAGATACAAGACAAAGTGAATTGTTTGAAGCATTCAAACAAGAAATTTTAGATGTGAAAATATGTCAAATAATGTTTGAGAGGTTGTGCCCTTTCTTTGTACACATAAATAAGGTATGTAAAACTTTTTGTTGTCGAAATCATGTTGACTTTCATCTATATTTGCAATCATATAAAAAGGTTATGGAAGTACTTAATTCAGATATGGTCATCCCTAGAAGTACGACATAATTTGTGAAGTATATTTTATGTGAGAAATCAGAGGATTTTGATGAGTTCAAAGTACAATGTATAAAGAGTGTGTATAGTGATTGTAGATATTTACATAAATTTCCATTGAAAATTAAGAATATTAATGTTACAATGCCACTTTTTTGGAAGAGATTTGAATATGAGACATACTGAACTAATACTGGAGATGAATCCAAAAAAAATGTATTGAAGGAGGGTGAATTTCCCTACCTTGAGTTTATGACTAGGTTTCGTACTATTATTTATCATCTGATGTAACAACAAGCCTTGATCTACTACCCTATCATCCACTAGGGTCTTTAATAGGCCTCTTCTCTAGCCTAATTAGGGTTTTTTACTAACCATAATATTCAAGGATCCTTTCCACAAGATCCCACTCCAATTCAGCTTGAGTACACCAACAAGAAATTCAAACTGCTCAATGTTGGAATAGTCCCAAGGATAACTAAGAGGGGGGGGTGAATCAATTATCAATCAATTTAATTATTTTATCTTTCTTTAATGTAACTTGATATAAAGTAAATGCACATTTGGATAACACAATGGAATACTCAAAAATTTGATTACGGGGAAACGAAATAGGTAAAAACTCTGGTGGGAATTAGCACCCACAAATAACTGCACTTGTTTATAATGATCCCTGTTAGAAGATATTACAACGTTGTTAGGAGTTTATCTTTACAATGAAAGAAGTATAGAGACCTGGTTAAAGGTTAGACCCTATTAGGGGTCTTTTACAGATAACCTTGTTAAGGGTGAGGACTCACTGTCCAATAGCTCACTGCTAAGATGGTGAAGGCTACAACCTTCAGTATAACAGATATACACTATATCTGGTAATTGAACTATTTAAGTAGACCTGCTATCTTGATCAATTCCAATGAATTGCAAACAAATTATGTTTCTTCACATAGATCTTCAACTTATTCTTCTTGACTTTCTGCTCTTCTTTGTCTTTTCTTCTTTGCAACATTTTTGAAACCTAGTGAACATAAATGAACTGCTATATGTATCTTCACCAAGGATAAGGTCACGATGGTATCTGGAAACACTTCATCAAATTCCTTGTCATCTCAACCAATCACACAATACAAATTAGGACTGCGCAACTTGAACTGAATAGACGTGACGCTTCACAAAGTTGGCTTCACCAAATTAACTCTAACATCAAGATTCTATTGAAACATGTTTAGCGCCTTTGGATAATTATCTTTAACTCATAAATAAACATGAATACAAACACACATATCCCAAAGATAGGTGAAAATCAAGAAAAACTATATTTACATAAGCTCCTTAACATATAAACTCCAAAAACTATAACTGCCATAACTGATTAATCATAACTTAACTAAAACTGCATATCTGACTTGGCGTGAATGCACATAGAAACTAGAACATGTATACACCATGGAAATAAACACACATAGCTCCAAAAAATCTATATCAATAATTGCATATAGGATACCTACTATATATTATATGTTTTCATCAATGACAAACATACAATCAATTATTTGCACAGAAGCAAATCTCCAACACTCAACACCTAGTAATAGTGCTCTTCTTGTCCATCTCCACAAATTATTCCAAACTGATCAAGAACTCTTCCATATGGAGAGGTAGGATTCTAGATGGTTAATTGGATCCAATCCAATGTCTACAAATACCCTTTTAAAATAAATCCTAAACGAGTTCCAAGAACTAAGCCAAATTCACCCAAAATAGGGCTACAAGCATTAGGCCTAATTAGGTAGTTTTTCCCAAATATCTTGAAAAAATCCTTAACAAGTTGGAAAAATAGTACTGGATTCTGATACTCTTTATTAAGACCTTAAATATTTTCTAGGTCTTACTTTTCTAAGGTGTACGTACAGTGGCTCATATAATCATGCCTAAAAATTAGGGTTTTCAAGCATTAAGACTGTCTCCACAAAGAATTTGTTTCTTTCCATTCAAAACTCCTAACCCAATCTTCTCCTTCGATTTGGGGCTCCTCCACACACAAAAATACCTCTCCACAATCATCGATTGAAGCAATGAATGCATTCAATCCCTCCAATTAGCTCTACAACTTCCTATGATCCCTAGCCATGCAACTCTAGCTTGCCTGGGGAATCACATTAAAAATAGCTCCCTTTCTTCACTGGGCCCCTCCTTCATTGTAAAATATGTACATGGAGTCATATCCCTAATCCCAAAGGCCCATGCAAACTCCACTATGGGAAGAGGACTTATGACCCCATTTCCAGAAGTGGCTTGGTTCAGACCAGCAACTGGCTTAAAATAAAAATAATTTCCAAAAATAAATAAATTGACACGAAATAAAAATATACAACCACAATGAATCTTAAAACACACTACTCTAACTCATGCATCCATTATAGTAAACAATCTAATCCATAAAAATACAAAACGCTCAGAATTTGTTAAACTGTAACTGTTCTTTCAACTACACAGTCCGTACACCAAATTTGCAAACTTAACCAACCTCATCAAAAGGTCAAGGGAGGTCTTATATAGGTTTCCATGGTCCTATCCCAAAATTTTTAGACACTTATAACCCTCCAATGTGCTTGTTGCCCAAATTTTCCCATTCTGTGCAATTGACCTGGTTTGCCCTGTCTTGCTTCTTCTGTCTTGTTTTCCTGGCTTCATGTCTTCACTTGGCCCTTAAAACCCTAAAAAGGCCTAAGTCTTCATGTTTAAATGATGTAATAAACCCTAGGCCTTGGCTCTTATATTTTGAAGTTACTTTTTCCGTCACTTATGGCATGTGCTTTTTTCTTGTCGCTTCGTCGCGTGACCCTGGACAAATATTCCTGTTCTTTCCCCGACTCTGCGCTTTTCCTTGTGTCGCGTGGTCTGGTGATCTTTTTGAATATTCCCTCTATGTCTTTTGACTTAGCTACAATTCTTCAGTCGCATGATCGCCGGATGATATGTCATAAGTCTTATGAAGCAGGGGCCCACCTCAGTCGCTTGATCACGTGAAGAATTCAATGGTCAGGGAAATGTGCTCACGACTTCATGACTAGCCGTCTGTGGTCCCCAGTCGCCTTGTCGCCAGAACAGAGTGGTGAATTAGCATCCCAGTGTGTAGAAAAGTAACCAGTGGCTGTGTGACAGATGGCATAAGACGTGTGGATGTGGGCCCTCAGTCGAGTAATCGCCAGACGGAGGAGATGGATCACACGACTTCGAGACTAAGTGTTTCTTTGCCTTCAGTCGTAGGATCGCTGGATAAGTTAAGGGTATGCTTAGTTATTCAGTGACTTAGCGGTGGCCCTCCGATGCAAGGCTTAGAGGATCCTACGGTGGTCGCTAATTCTATGATGAAAGTGCCCTACGAGAAAAGTACTCCCGACTCAGCGATAAGGTCAGTCGGGATGTCGCTAGAAAGGTTAAAGGGCACATGTTGACTGTCAAGAAAGGGTCAAAGGCTTAGACATAGGTTCTCCCAACTTGGCGACTAGGCTTTGTCATGTGGTCTCGGGACGGAGAATTAGCATCTGGTGACTGGGTGACAAACCGTGATGGTCTAAGGTGGCAGTTAGGCGCAGGGTCGCTAGACGGATGATGAGTTAAGCTGATCTCCTCGTGACTTTGATTTCACACAGTCGGGATGTCGCTAGATCTGAGCTTGGGTTTAGCAGGAGTTAAAATTTTCCTTGTCACCGGATCGTGAGATAGAGCTATGGTTAAGGACCGATGCCCGTGACAAGGAGACTAACGTTCAGTCGCGTAGTCGCCTGACTTTGAATTTGAAAATTGGCGGCAGATTTGGCGCTATGAACGCTCAGCAGCCATGGTTTCTTTGTGCTCGTGTTCCAGAATTGATCAGAAGGGTTTCAATTGCAGAAAGGCCATGCACAGAGAGTCTTTTGATCCCAATATTATATTTGTTTCGATGTCAGTGGAGAAAAGAGAGATTCAGAGGCGTGGAAAGAGATACAGAGTCCAATCAGGAGTTATTGCTCTCAGTTGTAGTTGGCTAAAGGCATGGTCATGATCGAGGACTCATTGATGAGAAATTGAGCAGCGACCGTCAGGGGTCACTTCTCATCCTGGGAGGTCATGATCAGTTGGTGAGCATTCATGACAAAGACTTAGTTGCAGAGTATAGCTCATGGACTCAGGTTGCGTGTCTACGGGCATGATCCAGTACAGGGATGGGCGAAAAAAGGAAAATATGATCTGATCGATTCACTTGGTGCACATTTATGACCAGATTAGATTTTGTCCTAGGGTCAATTATTCTATTGTAAAATCTGTAACCCTAGTTAGGTTTTTGGAACTCCTGCCT
>MU227874.1:1124498-1156826 GCA_018584345.1 Thuja plicata | reverse complement strand
TTGAATGTAGACTCTAAGCTTGGTAAGACACTATTATCAAAGTTATTCATCTCAAATGAAATTAGTCTACCAATCAGGCTATCAAGAGTGACTGTATTATTTTCTACTGCTCTCATTTCTTGAATAGTAGAGACTCTAATAGCATATATAGGCAATAAGGTTCTGATATTTACACCCCAAACTATCTGTACACCCCTGTCCTGAAATGTAGGGCTATTAGGCCTATTTTGGCTCCTCACAAGAACTTCTTTGATTTCTATGCAAAAATCAATCCAAATGGATTGGGTGGGTTCTAAACTTGACACTATGGGTCTATGAGACTCAAATGGCACTAAGACCACACTTGGTTCAGTAATCCCATACACACCCTTGTCGCTGCACTCTTGTTTTTCCCTTCCATACCTCTAATCGGAGTGTCCTAGCTCACCTAGGGCATGACTTTAAAATTTGCAAATCAGGTCATCTGACCTCCTACCTAAATATGTACACTATACAGAGGCTCCCCTAACACATTCATTGAACCTTTTTCATTTCCCACACTTTAATTTCATGGGGGAGCCATAAAACCAAAATGTACCTAAACTGAACCAGCAAACTACCTAGTTAGTAAACAATTTCCTACACCTATCAAATCAACTTTGATCTATTTGCACTCTAAATGAAAAACTCTTAGATATGTATCTACCAAATTAATCAACACCTATATCAGTTAATTCAATCCATTAAAACACAAATATCTTGCAAATACACCGACTGTACTCTATTTCCAAAAACACTTGCTCTATTGCTTCACAAAACTTGCATACAGTCTCCTTCTCCTCAGAAAATGAGTCACATACATCCTTTAGATGCTTCTTTCATGTTTCTAGGAATTAACCATTAATTTACCACTCCTACAATGAGGGTAATCTAATGTTTTTGAGTTTTATACAACATTTGAAAAAATTTGCAAATGTTGTCATGACAACTTTTTGGCATCTTCGCATTTATGATGCAGAGCTGCACTAGAAGAAGACCTTAATGGGCCCTAACTCTTTGATACATTTTCAAACTTCAGATTTGATAAATATTACTCCACAAAATTCTTCTTAGTATTTCTCCTAATTTTTCCAAGTGTTAAATAGGTTTCCCTTGTCCCCTCTTGGTTCTCCAAATCAAACTATGGAACAAAGCAATTTCCCCTTTAGGGACACTTTCCCTAAACCATACAATAAGGTGTAAAAAATCACTAGTGGATTCAAAAATCTACCCTATGAGATTTAAGAATCTTAATAGACCTTAAAGACCAAGAATCAACCATTAGTTTTGGTCTTGAAGACCCAAAGTTAGTCGAACCCCAAATACCCTATGATTCCTTATAGCCCAATCAGTGGGTTTTTGAGACTTAACTTTTTGTGACAGTGGGTTCTGAAGGATCTGATTGGGTTTCTAGATACCCTTTATGGATTTTGTAAACCTCCCAAAGCATGAACACCTCACTCCACTCCTGCACCCCTAAGCTCTCACAAAATACACACACCTAATTAGCTAGTTTAGGCTTGGTTTTCTAGGCAAGTGATAGAAGGTGGGTTAATGGATGAAATGAAGAGATTTAGATGGATTCCCCTACCCCAAATTAGTCTAGAAATTCCTTTTTTTTGATCCCCCAACTCATATATTGCACATGCATGTGACTGTACTAACAGACTAGGCTAATTACATAGGGATAATTAGCCTAGGGCTTGATCTTAAAAAGAGGACTAAGAGTGAGAGCCTGAGCTTCTTGATTCCTAAGTACCATGATCCTAGCTAGCATTTTCCAAGTGGCCGAGGAGATCCACTAGATAAAGCTCTTGCTAGGATCACATCTTTGAGATTGGTCCAGTAAAGCCTTGGTTTCTCAGATAGCAAGAATGTAAAATGAATAAATTTTCACTAACTTAACAAAAACACCTCAAATCAACTAGAAAGGTTAGTAGACTTAAGGCCTTACAAAATTATGCAACTTGATCTTTCAAATGAATCTGTACCAAGCCTTACCATGCAGAAATGACTCAAAGCACTCTTCTATTTCCTTTCTCAAACATAAAACTTTGTACACTCTGTGATCTGACCTTCATGGAAGGCATCCTCTCACCTAATAGCATCCTCCAAGAATTTTAGAAGCTTTAGAAGGTGGATGAGGTCAGTTAAAAAGAAGTTTTCATATACCGACCAACATTTTGCAAAAGTTGCTCATGCAACATTTTGCAAAAAGACAACTTTTTTGGCGATAAGTGACAGAGTTACTAATTTGGGAAAAAGCCAACCTTACCAACCTCCCAAGGTGTGGGAGAGGTCCAACACATGAATAGGACCTATATAAGGACTTAGAAACATAAATTCTAACTAGACACACAAAATCAACAACTAACAAGGTCTAACTATGGTTTCAGGAACCTAGGTTTATAACTCACTATAGGTCCTTCACCTTACATCAAAGACCCAAACAAAAAGACACACACAAGGTTTATCTCATGGATGAACCTTATTACAAACACAAAAGAAAGAAAAATTAGGAGTTTCAAGAGGTTCCCTGCACCATACTCCTCATAACAAAAAGAAATCAAGTCTCTTGAGTTGTGAATTCTTCAAGTGGATAACCTATCTTCAGAATGTCTTCAAGGTCGATCCAAGTAGCATCTTTAACTGGTTGGTGTTTCCATTTGGATAAGTACTCATAATAAGTTCCTCTCCTGGTTTTCTTGTTCACTCTCTTGTCTAGGATGTTCTCAATCTTAGGAGGAGTTTCTTGTGGCATGTCCTTGAGTGGTTGGAGTGTAGGAGGTTCTAGAGTTCCTACAATATTAGTAGCACTATCTTCTCCTTTATAAGAATAGATGTCTGCAACATTGACAATGGTGATAATCCAATGTGAGAAGGTAGATCAATTCTATAGGCATTGTTGCCACATTTCTTTAGAATCTTGAAGGGGCCAAGATTTTTCATCATAAGCTTTGTGTATTTCCCTTTAGGTAGCCTCTCCTTCTTGAGGTGAATCATCACTAAATCTCCCACCAAGAATTGTAGATCTCTCCTCTTCTTGTTAGCATGGGCTTTATATTTGTCAGTGGTATGCTTCAATTTGATCTGCCCCTGATCATGTATAGTCTTCACTACCTCAGCAAAGTCTTCAACTAGTGCACTTCTTTTGTCCATTTCTTTGATATCGCTAAGTTCCAATACTCCTCTAGGGTGAGTGCCATAGACAATCTGGAATGGAGTTAAGCCAGTGCTCTGGCTCACTGAATCATTGAATGAGAAATCTACTTGTGCTATAATGTTATCCCAAGTGGCTCCATGTTCCTGTGTGAGGCATCTGAGAAGGTTTCCAAGGGATCTATTGATGACTTGTGTCTGACCATTAGATTGTGGATGATAGGCAGATGACAGAGAAACATTTGTTCCTAGTTTCCTCTATAATGTCATTCAAAACTGACCTAAGAACTTAGGATCCCTATCTGATATGATGGACAATGGGAGTCCATGGATTCTTACAACCTCTCTGAAGAAAAACCCTGCTATGTGAGTTGCATCATGAGTTGTCCTACAAGGAATAAAGTGTGCCATCTTTTAAAATATGTCAACTACAACATAAATGTTATCAAATCCAGACTTGGTCTTCGAAAGACCTAGGACAAAGTCCACACTTATTGAATCCCATGATTTGGCAGGGATGGGTAAACAAGTGTATAGTATAAAATTGTATGTTTTTCCTTTGGATTTTTGACAAACTGAACAACTCTCCACAAAACTCCTAACATCTATCTATAACTTGGGCCAGTGGTAGAATCTCCTAACCAGCTCCAAAGTTTTGTCCACCCCAAAGTGACCAGCTAGGCTTCCAAAGTGCTTCTCTTTGATAACTTTATCCCTCATAGATCCCTTTGGGACACATAAAGAACTCCCTTTGACAATAAGACCACCTTGCACAATAAACTAAAAGAAATCAGTATGGTATATGTCTGTCATCTCAATGCAAATCTGATAAGCTTCTTTAAAATATTCATCTTTAACATACATATCCTTCATGGCATGGACCCCAAAACTCTCTAACTGGATGGATTGAGTAGTCTAATTTCTCCTACTAAGATCATCAGCTACTTTGTTCACAACCCCTTTCTTATGCTTGATGGAAAATGTATAAGATTGCAATAACTTCATTCACTTCACATTTCTATGATTAAGTTTCTCCTACTTGTTTAGAAAGCTAAGTCCATGATTATCAGTAAAAACAACAAAATCCTTGGGAAATAAATAATGCCTCCATTTCCTAAGTGACTGAACCATTACATACATTTCAAGATCATAAGTGGAGTATTTGTTCTTAGCTTCATTGAGATTCTCACTGAAAAAAGCTACTGGTCTTCCTTCTTGGCTCAAGACTCCTCCAATGTCTTTGTTTCTTGCATCACATTCAACTGTGAATACCTTGTGAAAGTCTGGTAGGACTAGGATAGGTTGCTCTGCAATATTCTTCTTTAGCAACTCAAAGGACTCATTAGCTTCATTAGTCCATCAAAATGTGCATTTTCTTCCACCTTTAATAGTGTTAATAATGGGAGCACATATGCCACTAAAGTTTCTGATGAATTTTCTATAAAAGCTAGATAGGCCATGAAAAGTTTTTACCTCTAATGGAATGGTAGGATGTGGCCAATTAAGGATGGATTCAACTTTGGTAAGAACCATCTTGAGACTATTTTTAGAGATCACAAAAGCCAAGAACACAAGTTCTTCATGAAGAAATACACACTTGTCTATATTGATTTTCAATTTCTCCTCATGGAGTTTCCTCATCACCATGTCCAAATTCTTTAGGTGTTCTTCCTTGCTCCTGCTAAAGATCAAAATGTCATCAAGGTATACAACAACAAATTTGTTAAGAAAAAGTTTCAATACTTCATTCATCAATCTCATAAAGGTGCTTGGAGAATTGGAAAGGCCAAAAGGTATCACAAGCCACTCATAAAGGCCTTATTTAGTCTTAAATGCTATCTTCCATTCATCTCCCTCTCTGATTCTTATCTCATGGTGGCCACTTTTGAGATATATCTTGGAATAGTAACTTGCACCCCCCAAATAGTCCATCAAATCCTCTATTCTAGTCATAGGAAACCTATATATGATGGTTATCCTAT
Organism: Thuja plicata; assembly: GCA_018584345.1. Taxonomy (NCBI): domain Eukaryota; kingdom Viridiplantae; phylum Streptophyta; class Pinopsida; order Cupressales; family Cupressaceae; genus Thuja; species Thuja plicata. The sequence goes on along the minus strand of MU227874.1, from coordinate 1,151,667 downwards.
TGATATCCCTAACATCCATACATAACCTCCATGTGCCTTCTTTCTTGGGTGCTAGGACTACTGGGATAGCACAAGGACTCACACTCTTCCTAAAAACACCTTTTGACAACAATTCTCCAATTTGTATTTCTATCTCTTGATTCTGTTCAGGGGTCAGCTTATATGCTGCCTTATTGGGAAGAGTGGCCCCTAGTATGAAGTCTATATAGTAACTTACTTCCATCTTAGGTGGCAAAGACTCTGGTGTGTTCTGAGCAATGATACCTTTATAATGGTCTAACAGTGCCTTCACTTCTTTGGGACCTACATCCCTAGTGGGGACTTGGACTTTGGACTCCTTCCAAGGTGTCTTTTTGGGCCTCACTACTAGGGAATAACAAGGGGCATCCTTCTCCTTTAGTACTTTCATGAATTCCTTTTCTCCTATGTGCAAGACAGTACTATTAGGATGTTTTTCTTTCTCACAATCAGGGAGTGGGTTCATTACATATTCAACACCATCCTTAGTTATAGTATAAACATTGGATTTTCCAACATGCCTAGCATCTACATCATATTTCCAAGGCCTCCTTGATAATACATGTCATGCATCCATCTCTGTAATATCACATAGAACCCTGTCTGTATACTCTCCTATCTTGAAGTCTAACAAAACTTGCTCATTGATAATGGTTTTCTTTTCTTTTGTCAACCAAGAAGCCTTATAAGGGAGGGCATGAGTAATAACATGCACTTAAGCTTAGTGACTAACTCCCTAGATGCAATATTATCTATAGAACAAAAATCAACTATGACTTTTCATGTCTTATTGTTCACCTTGCAGCTTGTTCTGAATAAGGACTTCCTATGAGGTGGTTCTTGAAAGGAAACTAAGTGTGCGGAAAACAATTCCCTACGCTAAACTCTTGAAGAGAGGATCATGCAAATTCAGATTTAACCCTTATCAATTACAGAATGTTAATACAATTAACTTAGATTTTGCTGCAATAACATGTATACAGAGAAAAATGAGAATGACACAATGATTTACCTTAGGGAAAACTTTTCGGTAAAAAACCCTAGCACTCCAAAACCTGCACAATGTATTAATCAAAACTATTGTTGTTTATAATACACTTGCAATGCAAGTTCTTTTAGGAGATAATAAACACTTGAAGACAAATCCAACAGCATAACAACATATCAACAATACACTAACTTCTCACTCTGTGATTTGCAACCCAAAAATGCATATATCATGTGCTTCCCTTTTTAGGGAAACTTCCAAAGATAACTGTATTAGGGTTTTACCATTCTCTGGAAAAATAGCAACCCTGAACCACACACATTGTAAAAGAGTGTATAGTACTCAACATGAATAGTTTCCACATGTATTTCATGTCTTCACCTTTCATTGAATCTTTCACAATTAGCTCTTATAAATATTAATGACCGTCATAGGAATCTGTCATAACCGTTTCAGTCATGATTACCTTACACATTGTCCAAAGTGCCGACATTTGGAAAATAACCTATACCATAGAAAAGGGATGCCTAGATCCATCTAGACGAAGTTTTATCATCCTTGTCATCTTCCAAGTGGAGTGAAAACACAACATGTCCACTCAACTAAATGACAGAACGGATATCAAACTTAAATACATTATTTGCAAAAAATTAATTTCAAAACAAAAATATCAAATGTAAGGAAATATACAAGGTTGAGACACCTTATTCCTAACATTCTCCCACTTGTCGAACACCTTTTAAGAGCCAAAGGAAATAACAGGATTTAACATCTATAGGCCGAGAGGACCATATACTCCGAACACCATCTAAATTTCTCCGTGCCCACAGGTTTTGTCAATGCATTCGCAACATTCTTTACTATATCTACCTTCTCCAAACCTACCTTTCCATCCTCTACCATATCTCTCACAAAGTGAAACTGCACATCAATGTGCTTTGTTCTGGCATGGAAAGTTGGATTCTTTGCAAGGCAAATAGAACTCTGACTGTCACAACAAATTTTAATCCGTCCTACATCAACACCAACATCTGAACACAGTCTCCTAAGACAAATGGCTTCCTTACAAGCATGAGTAGCTTCCATGTACTCTACTTCTTTCATGGATAAAGAAACCATAGGTTGTCGCTTACTCATCCAACTGATGGCACCACCAAACATAGTGAGCACATAGGCACTAGTGGATCTCTTGTTGTCTATGTCACCTGCCCAATCTGAATCCACAAACGCACAAATACAAACTAAATGTGGAGCTCCAGAAGAGTTTCCATGATAGAATATGGAATAATCTGATGTACCCTTCAAATATCTGAACACTCTCTTAATTGCATCCCAATGTACCTGTCCAAGTTTAGCCATAAACCAACTCAGGACTCCCACTACTTGGGCAATGTCTGATCTAGTACAGACCATAGCATAAATAAGGTTACCAACTGCACTCCCATAAGGTACTTTTCTCATATCCTCCACCTCACTAGGAGATTTTGGACAATCATCCACAGATAACTTTGTTCCCATAGAAACAAGAACACACAATGGTCTGCAATCTGCCATGCTAAACCTATCCAGCACAAACTTCACATAATTACTTTGAATCAACCAAATTTTTTTGTTAGATCTATCTCTGCTGATTTCCATACCCAAAATATACCTGGTTGCCCCTAGATCTTTCATCTCAAATTGTGCTGACAACTGAGACTTCAAATAAAAAATCATACCCATACCCTTCCCAATCAACAACATATCATCAACATATAATGCAATAATAAGAAGATGATCATTGTCAACTTTGAAATAAACACAATGATCTAATTTCAATCTCAGAAAACCAATCGACAACACAAAGGCATCAAATTTAAGGTACCACATCCTAGGAGATTGTTTCAAACCATACAGAGACTTCTTTAATCTGCAAACCAAAGACTCTTTACCTTTCTAAATATAGTGCTTAGGCCGTGACATATAGATCTCTTCCTCCAAATCACCATGAAGGAAAGTTGTCTTCACATCCATTTGTTCTACCTCTAAATCATACGATGCTACTAGAGATAACATAAATCTAATGGATGTAAGCTTTGCAAAAAGAGAGAATATATCACCATAATCAATTCCCTCCACCTATGAATACCCTTTGCAACCAATCTGGTGTTGTACCTCTCAACACTGCCATCTGCACAAAATTTCTTCTTAAACACCCGTTTGCTTCCAACAGGTTTCCTTCCTTTAGGAAAAGGTACTAGGTCCCAAGTTTTGTTCTTCTCCAATGAAGCCATCTCATCATCCATGGCCTCAATCTAGGAACCTGCATCTTCCATACCCATAGCCTCTTTCACAAATCTAGGCTCATCGGTGTTTGTAATCAAGGCATAGGCACAACTGGAATCTAACATAGAAAATCCAAACCTCTCTAGATGCTTTCTTTCTCCCCCAGATTTCCTCAAGGGATGAGTTTGAGGTTGTTCTACCTCTTCTTCTAAATTTTCAGAGCTTCTAGAGCTCTCCTCATCATTAGATCCATCACGGCCTCTCTGTTCATTCTTCTTAGGGGTAGGAGGCAACTGAACAACATCTTCTTTTAGTTCTTTTTCATCTGGCTGTAGCACAATAGGAGAAGGTGTTAGCTCTCTAAAAATAACACTTCTGCTATACAACACCTTACCAATCACAGGATCCCAAATCTTGTATCCTTTCACACTAACATTGTAACCAATGAAGATACATTTTACAGCCTTGTTTTCCAACTTAGATATTCTCTCCTTAGGCACATGTGCATAAGCTTCACAACCAAAAACATGAATATGTCTAACTGAAGGCTTCTTACAAGACCACACCTCCATGGGTGTCTTACCAACAAAAGCTGATGTACAAGATCTATTAACTAGATAGCAATTAGTGGCCACAGCTTCAGCCCAAAACCTTTGTTCGAGGCCAGCTCCACTAAGCATACTCCTAGCCTTCTCCATTAGTTTCATGTTCATTCTTTCTACAACTCCATTTTGCTGTGGGTTATAAGGATTTGTCTTATGTCTCTCAATCCCTCATTCTTTATAGAACTATTCAAACTCTACCGAACAAAAATCACCACCATTGTTAGTTCTCACACACTTAATTCTTTTACCACTCTGATTCTCTACGAGAGCTTTAAATTCCTTGAACCGATTGAAAACATGTGTCTTTCTTTTAAGGAAATAAATCCATGTCCTTCTATTGTAATCATCTATAAAAGATACAAAATATATAGAATTGGAGATTGAAGGAACTTTAACAAGACCAAACACATCTGAATGGATAAGATCCAAAATACTAGAAGGCTTGTGAGAATTGGAGTAAAATTGAACACGATTTTTATTACCATAAACACAGTGTTCGCAGAAGTCAAACTCAAGATTAAAATCATTTATCCCCTCAATGAGGTTTTTATTTTTTAGGGTTCTAAGACCCTTCTCACCAATGTGGCCAAATCTCATATGCCACAACATTATCTTTTCTATAGGAATTTTTCCTTCCAAAGTGTTAGCACCCTTAGGTACACCTACTGTACTACCATCAGAACCCATTACCACAGACTTCTTCACTACTGGTGCAGATGGTGGAGCTGAAGTGAAAGTTGCTCTCTTCCTTGAGATAGAAGAACTATTGCACTGTGAAGTGCAAGCATCTAGCTGAAATAGCGTACCTCTCCTAGCACCTTTTGTGAGCACCATAGCTCCTCTTATCATCTTGCATCCATCTTTTGAAAAAACAACTTGCACACCTGTATCATTCATCATACTTATAGATAATAGGTTTTGTGCCAAACCCGGGATGTGCATTACCCTATTGATCCCCTTTACTCATCCATCAGGGAATCTGATAGTGACTCTTCCTCGTCCAACTATCTCTAGGTGAGAATCATCACCCAGATACACCGTTCCACCATCAAACTCCTCATACTTTGAGAACCAACTTTGATGAGAGGTCATGTTAAAAGAAGCACCTGAGTCAATCAGCCAAACATCATTAGATGCATGAGTGGCCAGAGCTACGAAAAAAGCATCGCCATCTTCTTGAGATTTTTCAAAATCTAAATCTAAGATTTTCTTCTTCTTCTTTAGCTCTTTGCAATCCTTACGAAAGTTCCTGGTCTTACCATAGTTCCAACATGTTTCCTTAGACTTTCCAGGAGTCTTATATTTTCCATGGGATTTGGATCTACCCTTTTCAGCTTTCTTTTCATTTTTCTTTTCTCTATATTTGGATCTACCATGAACAACAAGGGCTTCCTTGGTTGAATCGGAGGTCTTTCTTGGCATCTCCTCAAATAACAGGAAACACACAACATCATCCATTTGGAAAGTGACAATAGTACTCCCAAGGGCCATCACAAGATGGTCTCATGAATCTGGAGAGGAACATAGCAGGGTCATACATCAATCCTCCTCCTCCAACCTAACACCGGTTGATGTCAATTGTGCAATTAGCATGTTAAATGCGTTAAGGTGATCTACAACGGATCCTCCTTCCTACATTCTTAGAGAATAAAACTTCTTTCTCAAGAACAATCTGTTCACCAAGGACTTGGCCTGATGCACAGACCCAAGCCATGTCCACAATTTGTTTGCGGTCTTCTCCTCAAGAACATTCAGGGGAACAAAATTTGCTAGACAGAGTCTAATGAGACCCTTAGCTTTCTGATCCTTGAGATCCCAATCTTCTTGAGGCATGTTTACTGTTTTGATATCATTTTCAACCACCTCCCATACATCATGGTCTATGAGCATGTCTTCCATCTTGAGTTTCCACAACTCAAAGTTTGTGCCACTAAACTTTTCCACCTCCATTTTACTGTATGAACATCTCTTCCTGCAATAAGGTTATGAATACTCTCCAAAAATACTCCCACTGAACTAGAGATTAGCTCAAAAAACCTGTACCCTAAAAAATAGAACCAAAACTGGCCAGGCTCTGATACCAACTGAAAGGAAACTAAGTGTGTGGAAAATAATTCCCTACACTAAACTCCTGAAGAGAGGATCATGCAAATTCAGATTTAACCCTTATCAATTATAGAAGGTTAATACAATTAACTTAGATGTTGTTGCAATAACATGTATATAGAGAAAAATGATAATGACACAATGATTTACCTAGGGGAAAACCTTTCGGTAAAACTCCCCAGCACTCCAAAACCTGCACAATGTATTAATCAAAACTATTGTTGTTTACAATACACTTGCAATGCAAGTTCTTTCAAGAGATAATCGACACTTGAAGAAAAATTTGACAGCATAAAAACATACCAACAATACACTAACTTCTCACTCTATGATTTTCAACCCAAAAAAGCATATATCATGCGCTTCCCTTTTTAGGGCAACTTCCAAAGATAACCGTATTAGGGTTTTACCATTCTATGGAAAAATAGGAACCTTGAACCCCATGCATTGTAGAAGAGTGTATAGTTCTCAACATGATTAGTTTCCACATGTCTTACATGTCTTCACCTATCATCAAATCTTTCACAATTAGCTCTTACAAATATTAATGACCATCATAGGAATTTGTCATAACCGTTTCAGTCATGATTGCCTTACACATTGTCCAAAGTGCCAAAATTTGGCAAATAAACTATACCATAGAAAAGGGATTCCTAGATCCATTTAGACCAATTTTGATCATCTTTTTCATCTTCCAAGTGGAGTGAAAACACAACATGTCTACTCAACTAAATGACAGAACGGATATCAAACTTAAATACATTATTTGCAAACAATTAATTTCAAAACAAATAGTATCAAATGTAAGGAAATATACAAGGTTGAGACACCTTATTCCTAATAGTTCTGTAGTAGTAGGTACTCTTAGGAGTGTCCTTTGCATCATTAAACATTCTCCTTTCTCTGGATTTCCAGGTCTTGAAGTTGCAGAGTGATATGAGGATACACTTTGGTTATCATCCTCTTGAGTAAGTTGTACTCTTCTATCCCCTCATTGACTGGTGGTGCCACTCTTTTCAAGACATCTGAAGGACTGGTGTCCAAGTTGATTACATGTAAAAAACCTCCTTGTGAAGACACTAGGCCCTCTTCCTCCAAACCTTCCTCTACTGTTGGATCTCCTCCCTCTGAAACTATTTCTATTATTTTGGTCTCCTTCTGACTCATGGTGATTAAACTCCCCTTGGCTTCCTTGGAATGGTCTTCTGCCATTGAATTTACCTCTTCCTCTAAATTTATTCCCTCTTCCTCTATTATTTTTTTCTCCCCTTCTCTTCTACTTTTCTTCAATTTTCAGTGCCATTTGGAAGCATTTGTGTACTGATTCAGGGTTGACCAAACTTATTTCATCTTGGATACTGTATTTCAGTCCATTGATATATCTTGCAAGCTTGCGCTTCTCACTTTCAGGAGCTCTAGCCTTCAAGGTCATTTTGTGAAATTCCTCAGTGTACCCACTCACATCAAGGTCCTTCTGCCTATGATCTTGCATCTTGTTGTGGAGGGTGATCTCGTAGTCTTCAAGTACAAACTACTTGTTGACTTCAACCAGCATCTTCTTCCATGTTGAGATAGGATTCCTTCCTTCCTCCACTCTTTAATTTTGTAGAAAGTTCCACCAACTCAAGGAAGGACCTCTCAATCTAGATTTTTCAACCTTAACCTTTTGATTCTCAGAGATGTTGTCATACTCAAAATAGTTCTCCAAAGCTTCCACCCAATCCATGCATTCTTCAGGATCCATATTCCCACAAAAAATGGGCATGTCTGACTTATGATCTATCCTTCCAAATCTTTCAATAGCTTCAAGAATTTTTAATTGGTCTGGAGGCATGTTCTTTGTCTCATATTGCTCCTTCTCTTCCTCTTCTTCTTCTCCTTCCTCCTTCTCCATTTGGAGGTCTTTCAACTTCTTTATCTCCTCTTCCATCCTCTTGTTCTTGGCTACTTGTTCCTTGAAATTTTTTGCCAATTCCACATTAGTGATTCTAGTGGGCACTTCCTCCTCTAGAGAACTTTCTATTCTCTCAGCCATTCTTCACTCCTTCCAAGATCTTGTCAGGTTCTGATACCTCCTATTGCAGAGTTGCACTGCAAGAAGACCTTAATGGGCCCTAACTCTTTGATACCTTTTCAAACTTCATATTTTATCAATCTTACTCCACATAAGTCTTCTTAGGATTTCTCCTGACTTTTCCAAGGGGTTAATAGGTTTCCCTTGTCCCCTCTTGGTTCTCCAAATCACACTATGGAACAAAGCAATTTCTCCTTTAGGGACACTTTCCCTAAACCATACAAAAAGGTGTAAAACTTCACCAGTGGATTCAAAAATCTACCCTAAGAGATTTAGGACTGATAAGTAGGAGATATTTTTCCACAGCAAGTCAAATTGTGATATTGCTATCAGGATTCAACTGTGTAATTTTTGAGTCAAACTCATTGACCCATAATTCATGAGTAGTGGTTCACATGAACCCATCTCTCATGAGAATGAATGGAACATTTAGCACTCATTGGATCTAGGTGATGCACACAGAGGTGAAGCACCGGGACTTCCCGGGAGGTCACCCATCCCAGTACTACTCCAGCTCGAGCGCGCTTAACTACGGAGTTTCCTACTTGCAAATGAGGATGCAAGTAGAGTGGGTTTAACCATGGAGGAAACTCCGTAGTTAAGCGCGCTTGAGCTGGAGTAGTACTGGGATGGGTGACCTCCCGGGAAGTCTCGGTGCTTCACCTCTATGTGCATCACCTAGATCCAATGAGTGCTAAATGTTCCATTCATTCTCATGAGAGATGGGTTCATGTGAACCACTACTCATGAATTATGGGTCAATGAGTTTGACTCAAAAATTACACAGTTGAATCCTGATAGCAATATCACAGATTTAGGACTCTTAACAAACCTTAGGGACCAATAATCCACCATTATTTTTGGTCTTGAAGATTCAAATTTAGTTGAACCCCAAATACCCTAGGATTCCTTGTAGCCCTAACTAGTGGGTTTTTGGGACTTAACTTTTTTTGAAACTAGGATCTAAAGGATTTGATTGGGTTTCTAGATACCCTTTATGGATTTTATAAACCTCCCAAATCATGAACACCTAACTCCACTCCTGCACCCCTGAGCTCTCACAAAACACACAGACCTAATTAGCTAGTTTAGGCTTGATTTGTTAGGCAAGTGATAGAAGGTGGGTTCATGGATTAAATGCAAAGCTTTCGATGGATTCCCCTACCCCAAATTAGTCTAGAAACACCTTTGGTTTGATTCCCCAACTCATATATTGCACATGCATGTGACTGTACTAACAGACTAGGCTAATTACATAGGGATAATTAGCCTAGGGCTTGATCTTAAAAATAGGACTAATAGTGAGAGACTGAGCTTCTAGATTCCTAAGACCATGATCCTAGCTATCATTTTCCAAGTGGCTGAGGAGATCCACTGGATGAAGCTCTTGCTAGGATCACATCTTTGAGACTGGTCCAGTAGAACCTTGGTTTCTCAGATAGCAAGAATGTAAAATAAATAGCATTTCACTAACTTAACAAAATCACCTCAAATCAACTAGAAAGGTTATTAGACTCAAGGAATTACAAATTTCTACAACTTGATCTTCCAAATGAATCTGTACCAGGTCATACCATGCAGAAATGACTCAAAACACTCTTCTATTTCCTTGCTCAAACATCAAACTTTGTACACTCTCTGATCTAACCTTCATGGAAGGCATCCTCTCACCTAATAGCATCCTCCAAGTGTTTTAGAAGCTTTAGAATGTGGGTGAGGTCAGTTACAAAGAATTTTTCATGTACCGAGAAACATTTTGCAAAAAGACAACTTTTTTGGCAATAAGTGACAGAGTTGCTAATTTGGGAAAAATCCAACCTTACCAACCTCCCAAGGTGTGGGAGAGGTCCAAAAAATGACTAGGACCTAGCTAAGAACTTAGAAACATAACTTCTAACTAGACACACAAAATCAACAACTAACAAGGTCTAATTATGGTTTCATGAACCTAGGTTTATAACTCACCATAGGTCCTTCACCTTACATCAAAGACCCAAAGAAAAAAACACACAAAAGGGTGATCTCATGGATGCACCTTATTACAAACACAAAATCATGCAAAATTAGGAGTTTCAAGAGGTGACCTGCACTAATTTAGGCCTCCATCCTATCTTTTAGAGCCTCTAACCCATATGGTTTGACGAAACAACATCATAAAAGCCTATAAAAGCATCTTTCTTTCTATACTATAGTCTAAGACACATTTAGACCATATTTCCTCATTTAGACCAAAACTAAGGACTAAAAGAAAAATCCAAAGACTAAGATGAAATTAGCACTAACCACTAATCCTTCTAGTCACACACAAAAACAAGACCATCTAAGGCCTTAAGAAAACACACACTGACTTGGGAAAGGTCAGTTACAAGACAAAACATACTAGGGCCTAGAGGATAGCCTAGGTGCTCCTGCACCATCCTCCCCAAGTGAAAGATTTCAATCCACCCTTGGATTGAGTAAGTTAGGATCAATGCCCATCTTGTTGAACTCTGACTCCTTTATCCATGTTGCATATGTATCCTATTGTCCTTTCCATTTCACTAAGTGTTCTTTGTAATCCTTTTTTCTAATTTTCTTGTAAATTATGGATTCCATTATGCAGTCTACCTTCTTGACTAGTGTAGATGGAAAATGGAGTTCTTCTAGCTCTTGGATGACTTTAGTCAAGCTTTGATATGGTTCAGGGATTGGTCCCTTGTATAGAACCAAGTCTGTAATGTTAAAGACATGTGACAAGCCATTTTTCTCTAGTAACTCCACCTTATAAACATTTGCTCCATACTTGGCCAGTATAGTGCAGGAGCAAATCCTTCTCATTTGCAACTTGTGTGGGATTCCTTTCTGGAGTCTAGCCTTGTTGAGATGTACCATCACTAGATCCCCAACCTTGAATTGAACATCCATTTTTCCTTCATCAACCATACTCTTGATCTTCTCAGTGTTGTCAATCAATGTCTTCTTGACTGCGTCATTAACTTCTTGCATAAAATATGCAAATTACTCGGCATATCCACTCCCTTAAACTTCATCCTTCAGTTCTCTGAGTTCATAAATGCTTCTAGGGTGTGGACCATAGAAAATTTCAAAAGGACTCTTACGAGTAATCCTGTTCACAGTATCATTGTAAGCATACTTAGCTTGGCCTATGAGTTTGTCCCATGTTTGACTATAATCCTTTGTTAAGCATCTTAGGATATTTCCAAGACTCCTATTAACTACCTCAATTTTACCATCAATCTAAGGATGGTATGCAGATCCAAAGAATAAGTTGGTGCCCAACCTCTACCAGAGTCTTCCAAAAATGACTCATAAACTTGGTGTCTCTGTCCGACACGTTGCTCAATGAAAATACATGTATTCTGACTACCTCTTTAAATAAAAGAGAAGCTATTTGAATGACATCATTGGTAGTCTTGCGTGGCACAAAATGAGCAATCTTACTGAATCTATCCACTATCACATACACTATCTATTCCTTGTCTTGACTTAGGCAATCCAACAACAAAATCCATGCTCAAACATTCCCATGGTCTAGTTTGGATAGGAAGTGGTTGGTATAGGCTAGCATTAGTAGATGTTCCCTTGGCCTTCTGACACACAATAAAACTCTCAACATATTTCATAATATCAACATTCATCTTTGGCCAAAGTAAAATCTCTGAACAAGTTCTTGTGTCTTACTGACCCCAAAATGACCACTCAATGCACCATTGTGCTTCTCCTGAATTAAATTCTCTCTTATAGACCCTCTAGGGACACATAGTTGACTTCCTTTAAATAGGAGATTACTTTTCAAAGTATATTCAAGATATTTTCTATGAAAGTGGTTTTGATATTCTTGACATACCTTATAAATGTCTGCAAAACCTTCATCATCACCATATATATCTTTGAAGTTGTCTATTCCCATGCTCTGTAGTTGGATCTCCTAGATAGTAAGGGCTCTTCTACTCAAGGCATCTACAACTTTGTTCTGCAATCGTTTCCTGTGTTTGATATTGAATATATATGCTTGTAGGTATTCAACCCACTTCATATGCTTATGAGTCAATTTGTCTTATGATTTCAAGAAACTCAAGGCTTGATTATCTAAATAGACTATGAACTCTTTGGGAAGAAAATAATGCCTCCAATTTTTCAGTGCCTGAACTAGAGCATACATCTCTAGGTCATAAGAAGAATACATCTTCTTAGCTTCACTCAAATTCTCTGAATGGAAAGCCACTGGTCTTCCCTCCTAGCTTAAGACACCTCCAATTTCCACATTGTTGGCATCGCACTCCACTGTAAATAACTTTTCAAAACTTGGAAAAACCAAAATTGGTTGAGTTGCAATCTTCTTTTTTAGTAGCTCAAAACCATGGTTATCTTGTTCATTCCAAATAAACTTAGTCTTCATGCTTCCCTTAATAGTATCCAACATAGGAGCACAGATTTCACTAAATTTCTTAATAAACTTTCTATAGCACTATGCTAGAACATGAAAAATTATTACCTCAGTACTTGTTCTTGGAGTCGGCCAGTTGATGATGGCCTCCACTTTGCTACGATCCATCTTTAAGTTACCTTGAGATAGCACAAAACCAAGGTACACTAACTTTATCTTGGTGAAATCACACTTTTCTAAGTTGATCATCAACTTCTCCTCCTGCAGCTTCTTAAAAACTAGTTGAAGGTGTTTGAGGTGCTCTTCCCTTGTCTTACTATAGATGAGTATATCATCTAAGTAGACCACTACACACTTTCCATTATAATATTTCAGTACTTCATTCATCAACCTCATGAATTTTGATGTGGCATTTGACAACCCAAATGGCATGAAAATCCACTCATACAGTCCTTCTTTTGTCTTGAAGGTTTTTTTCCACTCATCTCCTTCATTTACCCTAATTTGATGATAGCCACTCTTTAGGTCTATATTTGTAAAGTACCTTGCTCTTCCTAGACAAACCATTAGGTCTTCTATCCTAGGGATAGGGAACCTATACCTAATGGTCATCCTATTTATTTCTCTGGAGTCTGTACATAACCTCAAAGTTACTCCCTTTTTAGGGGCTAGGACTGTGGGCATGAAACAAGGGCTAATGCTCTTTCTTATAAGGCCTTGTTATAGGATCTCTTTGATTTGTCTACCAATTTCCTCATTCTGTTGAGGTGTCATTTTATAGGCTACCTTATTGGGTAGGGTAGCTCCTAGTATTAGGTCTATCTGATGGCTTACAAACCTCTTAGGGGGTAGGGTTGATGGTTGTCCATCACTCACTATTCCTTCATACTTCTCTAACATCTCTTGGAATTCTTTTGGTAGCTCTGTCCTCTTCTCTATTTTGTTTGAAACTTCCTTTGGCTTTAACACCAGTGCAAATCCAACTCCTCCTTTTTCTAATGTCTCTAAGAACTCTTTTTCACTCACCATGAGGATATTGGGACCAGTAGTCTTCAACTGTACATCCTCCAACAATGACTATATTTTATATGTCACATTGTCCTTTTTGAAAGAGTATTAATTTTTCACTCCATCATGCATGGCCTTCCTATAAGATTTTCATGGTCTAGCTAGGAGCAAGAGACGTGCGTCTATAGGTAAGACATCACATAAAAATTTATCCCTATATCTCCCAATTAAGAATTCAACCCAAGCATGCTCATTAACTAGGACATGATGTCCTTTGTTTAGCCAAGTGACCTTATAGGGACTGGTGTGGGGTATCCTTGTAATTTTTAACTTACTGAATTCCTCCTCTGACACTATGTTGTTATTTGATCCTAAGTCTATGATGACTCTACACACTTTCCCCATCATCTTACACTTTACTCTAAGCAGTGATCTCCTTTGACTGATTTCTTCTTTCACTGGCTCTTTGATCAGAGTTCTCCTCATCTTGAGATTCTCTCCCTGCTCTGATTCTAATGGCACTTCAGGGTTCTTATTTACACTTATCTCTTCACGAACATATTTCACTCTTTTGTCACCTCGTTGAGAGGTACTTCCCTTCTTAGGACTCCTATATTTTGGATGTCCTAAATAATTACAGTGATAGCACTTCATATTGGAAAAATAGTTTCCCCTTCCTTGACTAGTGCCTCTTCCTCTATTGTTAGAATTCCCTCCTCTAGTTTAAATTCCTTTATTGAAGTTTCCTTCATGCTGTTCAGTGAGCTTAGTCTATGCTTGTCCTTTAGATTTAGAGTTCCTTCCACCATAACCACTTCTTTGTCCCATAGTGTCTCTTCCTCTACCCCTTCCTGTTGAAGTGTTGGAGTCTTGTTTCTTCTTCAACTTGTCTCCCACCTTGATAGAAATTTGGTGGCATTTATGAACTATGTCTGGAGTCAAAAGACTCATCTCATCTTGAATGGTCCATTTAAGTCCATTAAGATATCTTGTTACTTTCACTTTCTCATCCTCTCGTACTCTTGACCTCATACAAAGTCTCTGAAATTATTCTGTGTATGAATTGACATCTAGGCCCTTCTATCTTAGACCTTGTCTTCTTTTGTGCAACTAGATTTTGTAATCCTCGGGTATATAAGCATCTCTTACTCTTTCTACTATAGCCTTCCATGAAGCAATGGGCCTTTTCCCTTCCTTATCTCTCTCACCTAGGATGAATTTCCACCAAGTGAGATAAGACCCTCTTAGTATTTCTTTAGAAACCTTCACCTTTTGAGCCTCTGTGATTCCATTACACTCAAAATGGTTCTCTAGTACCTCTATCTAATCAAGGACTACCTCTGGTTCTATTTTTCCACTGATAATGGGAACTTCTTCCAATGCATTTCCACTCATAGCCTTTAGGGATTTCAAGAATGGTTCTTGGTCGAGGTCAGGGTCACCTTTAGAGACTTCATCTTCCATGGAAATATCTTTGCCTTTCCATTCCATTCTGTCCTTCACTTTATCTCCTTTTCCATCAACTTCATCCACCTTTTTCTCTAATTGAGCCAACGTATCTCGGAGTAGTTTATTCTCCTCTTCTTGTTCATATACCTTCTTTTCTAATTCAGCATTATTCACCATTGTTGACTCTCCAATGGATTCATCTGGTTGTAACATTAACCACAAGCCTAATCAAAAGAGGCTCTGATACCACTTTGATAGAAGTAACCCCAAGGTATGCTTACACAATGCACTAGAAAGGACCTTAATTGTCCTAGTCCACTTTAGGATCCTAATTCCACTCTAGGACCTCACAAGTATATAGAAACTCAGCCTATGATCACTCTCAACTCTTCCCCAAGAGTTACAACTATTTTTTTTTGCCTTGAAGGACATCCATCACTAGTTTTGTCTCTCACTGCTTCTCATTTGCTTTGAAGAACTTCAATCCAAAATCCTTAAAACCAACTACACACATGTTAAAAGGGCCTTCTACACTCTTTTTATGTTCATTCTGCATCCAAACAATCAATATTATATAGGCCTTCAATCCCAACTTAGACAAGTTCCAAAGTTGCATCCAAATTGTCCTATTAGGCCTAAAACACCAATCAGCCCTATCCAGTGAGTTTTTCTTGATTTACTCTTAAAAATTCCACACAACCCCTAAAAAAAATCTAGGATCCAGATACCCTTTTGGGAAATGAAAAATATTTCTAAGGTCTAGGCTCCCCAAACTATCCTTACACCCCTATCCTAGAATGTAGGGCTATTAGGCCTATTTTGGCTCCTCACAAGCACTTCTTTGATTTCTACGCAAAAATCAATCCAAATGTATTGGGTGGGTTCTAAACTCAACACTATGGGTCTATGAGAGTCAAATGACACTAATACCAAACTTGGTTCAGTACTCCCATACACACCCTTGTCTCAGCACTCTTGTTTTCCCCAGCCATACCTCTAACCGAACTATCCTAGCTTACCTAGGGCATGATTTTAAAATTTTCAAATAGAATCCTTTGACCTCCTACCTACATATGTACACTTTATAGAGGCTCCCCTAACACATTCATTCAACCTTTTGCATTTACCACAGTTGAATTTCATGGGTGAGCAATAAAACCAAAATCTACCTAAACTGAACCAGCATACTACCTAGTTAGTAAACAATTTTATACACCTATCAAATCAATTCTAATATATTTTCACTCTAAATGAAAAAATATTAGATATTTCTCTACCACATGAATCAACACTTAGATCAGTTAATTCAATCCATTAAAACACAAAGATCTTGCAAGTACACTGACTATACTCTATTTCCAAAAACACTTGTTCTATTGCTTCATAAAACTTGTATACATTCTCCTTCTCCTCAAAAAATGAGTCACATACATCCTTAAGATGCTTCTTCCATGTTTATATACATTAACCATTAATTTACCACTCCTACAATGAGGGGAATCCAATGTTGTCGAGTTGCATGCAACATTTGCAAAAAGCTGCAAATGTTGTCATGACAACTTTTTGGCATCTTTGCATTTATGCCTCCATCCTATATTTTAGGGCCTCTAACCCATATGGTTCGATGAAAAGACATCATAAAAGCCTATAAAATCATCTTTCTTTCTATGCTAAGCTCTAGGACATATTTAGACCATATTTCCCCATTTAGAGAAAAACTAAGGACTAAAAGAAAACACCAAAGACTAAGATGAAATTAGCACTAACCACTAATCCATCTAGTCACACACAACAACAAGACCATCTAAGGCCTTAAGAAAACACACACTGACTTGGATAAGGTAAGTTACAAGACAAAATAGACTAGGGCCTAGAGGATAGCCTAGGTGCTCCCGCACCAAGGATAGGTTGAGTGGATACTTGTTTCTTCAACATCTCAAATGCTTTCCCTGCTTCTAATGTCCACCTAAACTTAGCTTTGACCCCACCCTTAATTTTTTCTAATAAAGGTGCACAAATACCACTAAATTTCCTGATAAATTTCCTATAAAATAAGGATAACCAATGGAAACTTCTTACCTCATTTGTTGTGGTAGGTGGTGGCCAGTTTAGGATAACTACAACTTTGTATTGCTCCATCTTCAAAGACCCTTTGAGACTACAAATCCCAAGTATAATATTTCTTGCTTGAAGAACTCATATTTTTTAAGGTTCATAGCCAACTTCTCTTCATGTAATCTCTTCAACACAACCTCTACATGCTTGATATGCTCCTCTTTTGTCCTGCTAAATATTAGCATATCATCAAGATATACAACTATAAACCTCCTTGTGAATTCCTTGAGCACTTCATTCATGAGCCTCATGAATGTGCTCGGAGAATTTGTGAGGCCAAATGGCATCACAATCCATTCATATAACCCATATGTGGTCTTTAATGTCATTTTCCATTTATCTCCTTCCTTCACCCTGATTTGGTGATAATCACTCTTCAAGTCTATCTTAGTGAAGTAAATTTCCCCTCCAAGGCAATCCATGAGATCCTCAATCCTAGGTATAGGGAAACTATACCTTATTGTAAATATGTTTATAGCCCTTGAATCTTTGCAAAGTCTCCACTTTCCTCCCTTCTTGGATGCCAACACAACCGAGGCTGCACATGGTCTTATACTCTTTTTGATCAAGCCTTGATCCAAGAGTTCTTGTACTTTCCTTGCCACTTCCAAATTATGATCAAGGGTTAGCTTATAAGCTGCCATATTAGGTAAAGATGCACTAGGAACAATGTCTATCTAATGACTTATTACTCTTCTAGGAGGTAAGGTTGTAGGAGTGTCATCACTCACTATGTCTTTATACTTCTCAAGAAATTCTTGTATCTCTGATGGAATTGGCTCCTTGACTGGATTCTCTTCCTCCTTAGGTCTTATCACAATGGAATACCCTCCATTCTCATCATCCTTGAGATCCTTCAAAAAATCCTTCCCACTACACAACATGATGTTAGGAGTCTTGGAATATGGCTCCTCCTCTTCTAACAGAAACTGAATCTTGAAAGTTCTTCCTCATTTCTTTAATGTGATGGAATTCTCCTTCCCATAATACACTGCCCCATTGTCAAATTGACAAGGTCTTCCTAATAGAAAATGACAAGCATCCATTGGTAGGATGTCACACAATAGTTTCTCTTTATACCTGGCTATGGAGAATTCAACCCATGTCTTCTCATTTACCAATACACTTTGTCCTTTTTTGAGGCATGTCACCTTGTAGGGATTTACATGGGGTACTTTGGTCAACTTGAGTTTATGGACTGCTTCTTCTGAGATGATATTATCAGTTGAACTAGAGTCCACTATCAGCTTACAAAATTTGCCAAGGATCTTGCATCTTATCCTAAACAAAGCCCTCCTATGCTTAGGTTCATCCTTGACTGGTTGTCTTATCAACACCCTCCTAAACATTAAGTTTTCACCCATCTCTAAATCTAGATGGTCAATCTCAAGTGCCTTGACACTTGAAGTGTCCTCATGAGCATAGGCCACTCTCTTATCATGATTTGAAGTAGTCAGCTTCTCAGGGCATCTATATGCTAGATGGCTTAATTGACCACAATTGTAATATTTCATACTTGTAAAGTATGAGTTACTTCTACCTCCTCTTCCTCTACTAGGACCTCCTTGATTACCCCTGCCTTTGTTATAGCCCCCTCTTGGAGGGCTTTCAGTATTATGCTTTGTCAGTTTTCTCTCACCTTGTGTCCTTTTCTCACTACCTCTACCTTGATAGACTCCTCTTTGACCCCCTTTGTCTCTTCATCTACCTCTATTTTTTAAGTTAGAGTCACCTTTCTTCTTGTTATTTTCTTCCACTCTTAGGGATAATTGATGACACCTCTGAAGTCTAGTTGGTGTCCACAAACTGATTTCTTCTTGGATGTTCCATTTCAATCCACCCAAGTACCTTGCAACCTTTATTGATTCCTCTTCTTATTTCTTAGATCTAAGACACAATCTTTGGAATTCCTTTGTATAAGAGGCCACATCCAAGTATTTTTGCTTCAAATTTTGTCTTTTCCTATGGAGTTGAATCTCATAGTCCTAAGGAAGATAATTCTCCTTTAGCTTGGTCACCATTGCATTCTAATTGGCTATGGGTTGCTTACCCAATCTAACCCTCTAATCTTGAAGGTATTTACACCATGTTAGGGCTGACCCTCTGAGTCTTGATTTGGCCACCTTAAGCTTTTGTGCTTCTGTTACACCTTCACACTCAAAATGGTTCTCCAATCCTTCAATCCAATCCATGACTACTTCAATGTCCATTTTCCGACTAAACAATGGGACACCTTCCAATTCCTTTCCTCTTAGGGATTTTATGTCTTTTAGGAAGGTTTCTTCATTCAAGACAGGGTCTATTTTAGGGATAAGGTTTTCCTCAGCAATATTTTAACCCCTATCATTGCTTTCAACTTCTTTGTTTCTAGCTGCTACATTAGCAACTTCTTCTAGCCTTATCTTCATTCCTTCTAATGCTTCTTGAAGGAGTCTGTTCTTCTCCTTTTTCTCATCAACCTATTTAGCTAGCTCTGCATTATTCAACATCCTTGACTCTCCTACTAATTCACCAATAGCTGCAGACATACACTGACTTCCCAAGTCTTTAACTTGCTTCGATACCAATCTGATGTAACAACAAGCCTTGCTCTCCTACCCTATCCTCCACTAGGGTCTTCAATATCCCTCTTCTATATAATAATTATGTTTTTTCACTAACCCTAATATTCAAGGATCCTTTCCACA
Organism: Thuja plicata; assembly: GCA_018584345.1. Taxonomy (NCBI): domain Eukaryota; kingdom Viridiplantae; phylum Streptophyta; class Pinopsida; order Cupressales; family Cupressaceae; genus Thuja; species Thuja plicata. The sequence continues at coordinate 1,131,965 of MU227874.1, read as the reverse complement.
ATATCCCACTCCAATTCAGCTTGAGTACAACAACAAGGAATTCAAACTACTCAACACATAGTAATAGTGCTCTTCTTGTCCATCTTCACAAATTGATCCAAACTGATCAAGAACACTTCCATATGGAGAGGTAGGCTTCTATATGGTTAATTGGATTCAATCCAATGTTTACAAACACACTTTTCAAATAAACCCTAAACGAGTTCCAAGAACTAAGCCAAATTCACCCAAAAATGGGTTACAAGCATTAGGCCTTATTAGGCAGTTTTTCCCAAATATATTGCAAAAATCCATAAAAATTTGGAAAACTAGTATTGGATTATGATACCCTTTTTCAAGAACCTAAATATTTTCTAGGTCTTACTTTCGAAAGGTGTCCGTATAGTGGCTCCTATAATCATGCCTAAAAATCAGGGTTTTCAAGAATTGAGACTGTCTGCACAAAGAGTTTGTTTCTTTCCATTAAAAACTTGTCACCCAATATTCTCCTCTAATTTGGAGCTCCTCCACACACAAAAATACCTCTCTACAATCACCGATTTGAGAAATGAATGCTTTCAATCCCTCCAATTAGCTCTGCAACTTCTTGTGATCCCTAGCCATGCAACTATGGCTCGCCTAGGGCATCACATTAAAAATAGCTCCCTTGATTCCCAAGGCCCCTCCTTCACTATAAAATATTTATATGGAGTCATGTCCCTAATCCCAAAGGCCTGTGCAAACTCCACAGTGCGAAGAGGACTTATGACCCCATTTCTAGAAGTGGCTTGGTTCAGACCAGTGACTGGCCGTAAAACAAAAAGAATTTACAAAACTAACTAAATTGACACCAAATACAACTCTACCACCACATAGAATCTCAAAACACACTACTCTAACTCATGCATCCATTATAGTAAACAATCTAATCAATAAAAACACAAAATGCTCAGAATTTGTTAAACTGTAACTGTTCTTGCAACTACAAAATCCGTACACCAAATTTGAAAACTTAACCAACCTCATCAAAGGTAAAAGAAAGTATTATATAGGTGTCCATGGTCCTATCCTGACATATTCAGATAGTTAGAACCCTCCAATTTCCTAAAATAAATTATTGCTAGAAATGTTGTCAATGTTCTCAATGACAATATTGACAACTTTTGCAACTTTTGTGCTTCTTTCATAAAACATGAACAAACACCTCAAGAACTTAGCCAATCACATAGTTAGGATAATTAAACATCAAATAGTTCTTGTAAACCCTCAATTTTCTAATTTTATCCCTAGATGGATCATTTTCACTATTTCCCCAACATTGGCAATATGGAACAAAAGAGCAACTTTGGACATTACTGAAAATACAATCACTAATGACCTAAATAGACCTCCTCATCTAAGTCCAAACATCCTAGGACCCACCTCATCCTATTATTTCACTAGTACTGTGTCTAGGACCACTACAATCCAAAAACAAAATAGAAGCCCCAGATGACATTATAGCCCTACCTAGGTGCTCTTGCACAATCCACATATCCAGCATTGTCATGGTGCAAGATAGCAAGCTAAACAGTTTTGTGATTCCAAAAATTATTTTCCACCTAGTTGTATTCTTTCAGTTGTCAATTTCTCTAAGAACTGTAGACTCTCCCCTCAGTCAAAGCTTCAAGCTCAATATTATCATTCTGACCATGTTGCAATATTTGTGCAAGTGACCTATAGACACACACAATTTGATTTGGACGACGTAGAAAGTACCAATCCAAATGAATACATTATCATCAAGGAGGTTCATTTTTATATCAGTGATGATAAGGTTCATGATAGGAGCTATGTGGCTCATTATTTTTCAATGTATTTTGAAGATATTGTGAATCGCGGAATAAAATCTTCACAACACTAGATTTGGTCTGATGGTTGTGCAGCTAAGTCTATGCACTTCAATTCATTTTCAAATTCTCATTGATTATTTGTTAAATTATTATGTGATCATAATCTTGCATATGTAACAACTTAATCTTGCAAGACAATTTAAATCTACAAAAGCCTTTAATTGGCTAGATATGCAACATGCTAGATGCAATGTTAAGTTTCTGTGGAACTTCTTTGAAAGTGGACATGGAAAAGGAGAGCACGATGGAGCAAGAGCATGTGTGAAGCGTGCACTTTGCCAACATGAACTTGTAGGTACAAATGGTGTGAATAGTAGTTAAATATATATATCTAGATGTTTCAAATAATATAATTTAAACTTTGATGTATTTTCTTTAAACTGATAGTTCAAAAATTTACAGGTAACATGATAGAGAATTCAAAGAAAATTGTTGAATGGTGTAAAAATCATTTTCCTATTCCAGACACCAAATACAATAAATGTTATTTTGGGAAGTGAAAGATAATTTATAGTTTGTAGGAAAAATCTAAATTAAAATTTAATTTCATGTTCATTTATGTTATCATAATTGTTGATTTAAATATGTATAATTTTCATTTCATATTTGTAACAGATATAGACCAATCTAATCCTCATAATTGTCAAAGGATTGTTGGTATTAGAAGTTTACATCAATTGATGAGTACCGGACAACACAAGCCTTTATTGATTCAAGTAAGATAAAATTCATGTTTTTGTGTTGACTACGTTGAGGACAATCCAATGAGTCAATGTGAGAATATTGCAAATGGATATGTTTCACAATGGGATATGAAGGATTTAATCAGAATGCCTCCTTATGAAGATGATGATATTGACATAAACATTCATGATCCTATATATTCAGCTGATTATCAGCATGTTTCTAATTTGGTTGTTATAGGTGCGTGCACATGTACATGATCTTTTATTTAAATTTAATTTATTGTACTTTTGATTTGAATTTAATATCTAATCTACATTTGTATCTAGGTGATATTTTTGTTGTGGTTGCGGATCCAGATAATGCTGAAAGTGTAGATTATTATCTACTAAGATGCACGAAAGAAAAATACAAATTTCCAGAAGAACTTATAGATGGTGATGGACAGTCATATCCGACTGGTTCAGTTTTTATTGAAGTAACATATTATCAGCAAGTAAAGATAGACAAAAATGGTGTTCAATTTATTGAATATATGTCTGGTCAAAAAGTTCTACATTACAGTCACTTGGTTATAGCAACAAAGTTGCAATTTGAGACATTGCAAAAAAGACGACGTGGCAATCAAAAGTGGAGGTTGCCTATTGAAGAACATGAAAATATTTTAGAGATAATAAAAGACAGAAATGATCCATACTATATGTATCAGGAGCTTTAGGATGAAATTATTTTTTTAGCTCTCGTACTTTCATATTTGAACTCTATAGTTTGAACTCTTACTTAATGTATTGGATATTGGATATATTTTATTAAACTCTACAATTTGAACTCTATAGTTATGAATGCTTGGTATATTGTGTATTCTTTTTTAATGTATATTTTTATGGTTCAATGGATTTAATATATAGATTTAATGTATGTTGTTATAGATTTATGTGTTAATGTGTATGATTTGATACCTCCCCTAAAGACATCCCCTTTTAAATTATTTTAAATTGCTTACATGACAAATTGAATAGATCAGTTAATTGTATTTTAATGGTTCAATGAGTTTATTATATTGTTTTTATGTATGTTGTTATAGATTCTATGTTTTGATGTGTATTTTTTTATACCTCCCCTTAAGACATCCCCTTTTAAATTACTTTAAATTACTTACATGACAAATTGAATAGCTTAGTTAATTGAATATTAATATTTCAATGAGTTTATTATATAGCTTTTATGTATGTTATTATAGATTTATGTGTTAATGTGTATGTTTTTATACCTCCCCTTAAGACATCCCCTTTTAAATTATTTTAAATTACTTACATGACAAATTCAATAGATTAGTTAATTGTATTTTAATGGTTTAATGAGTTTATTATATTGCTTTTATGTATGTTGTTATAGATTTATGTGTTAATGTGTATGTTTTTATACCTCCCCTTAAGACATCTCCTTAAGACATCCCCTTTTAAATTACTTTAAATTACTTAGATGAAAAATTGAATAGCTTAGTTAATTGAATAATAATGGTTAAATGAGTTTATTATATAAATTTTATGTATGTTGTTATAGATTTATGTGTTAATGTGTATGTTTTTATACCTCCCCTTAAGCCATCCGCTTAAGACATCCCCTTTTAAATTACTTTAAATTACTTACATGACAAATTGAATAGCTTAGTTAATTGAATATTAATGGTTCGATGTGTTTATTATATAGCTTTTATGTATGTTGTTATAGATTTATGTGTTAATGTGTATGTTTTTATACCTCCCCTTAAGACATCCCCTTTTAAATTACTTTAAATTACTTACATGACAAATTGAATAGCTTAGTTACTTACATAAAAATAACTCTAAAATTTGAAATAACTCATTCATGTATGAAATGTTTAAAAGTAACATGTATTTAACTCATTCACATGTATTTAACATGCATACTTATATGAAATGACTAAAATGAACATGTATATATGTAATGCCTAAAATATGAAATAATTCATTCACATGTATTTAATATACATACATATATGAAATGTCGAAAATGAACATGTATATATGTAATGTCTAAAATATGAAATAACTCATTCACAGGTAGAACATACATACATATATGAAATGATGAAAATGAACATGTATATATGTACTATCTAAAATAACATACCAACATATAACATGTAAATGTATAGGTCTGAAATAACATGTAGATGAAATGTCTAGAATATAGATGTGTTTGCAATAACATGTATGTATATGAAATGTCTACAATATATATGTGAGCTATGAAATATGTAAAGTAGCATATGTGATCAACTAGGACCATGTCCTAATCCGTGACCTGATGATGGTCCACCTCCTCCTGATCTCTATGTGCAATAAAAGAAATATATGTGTCATGCATACACACATGTATAATAAACTAAATACTTATGATCATATAAAAATTAATTTTGAAAAAACATGTATATTTACTTGTCTGTCATCTAATGCTCTCTTGATATCGCTCAACTCTGAATCATGTACATCTACATCACCGGGATCAATCTCCTCATGTAAGGACACCTGTGAGGGATCAATATGGTCATCTATAAGAAGGATGGTAAAAATTTGATGAACTTGACATGATGAAGTGGCTTGGGTAGACTAGTGAGGTGCATCCTCCTCAACTGTAGTCTGCTGAGGAGCTGTAGGTGGTGCAGGAGTATCCTCATGTCTCTGTGCACCCTAGGAACCTAATCCAGTAGATATGATGAGAATGGTGGGGATAAATGCTGGGACATCCTTGAGAGGAACCCCTCCAATAATTTGTATAACCTGATATGTGCAAAGTAGATCACTAGCTAAATATGCGCTTGTACGATGCAACTGGTCCAAATCTGATATATCTGAAACCTCAAAGGGAGATGGTATATCTACTATATGGTATGGATCATCACTAGAGGATCCATCCTGTGTAGGTGGATGAATGCCAGAAAAGGAACGCAACATGTATCTCCCTAAACAATTAGATGACATCTCATGAACCTATGTCGCGATACTCGCGATACTAGAAAATACCTCTGAATCAACCTATCTATACTTCATAGTGCCAGTAATGTTGCGTGAGAGAGAAGTATAAAATGAATCAATAGTTATACTATCATAAGGGTTGTATGATTGAACTGTGTCAATCATATGAACCAGGTCCTCTCTAATGACCTTCACCCTATCCCTATTAAGGAGGGTGGTGGATGACTAGATCCCCTGATCAAGAACCTCAATAGCTCATGTCAATCGAGCTATGGTACTGGTGAATAAATGCTCCCTGCCCTCTCTAGAATAAGAAGATCTATGGTAAGAGCGGTCAATACCACCCCCCTGTACACTGGCATCTCTAGAATCTATAGGTGATTCCCCTCTACCCGATGCCATGTAGTAGAAAAAATAGATGTATATGGTCGAAAGTATAAAGAATAATATGTCTAGATCTCTGCACATGTACATGGTCTAATTCTAATTTAATTATATATTTTTAAACACATGTGTTACAAATAAATAAACTAGAAAAAAATTGAAAGCATATAAATTTGAAAGAAAAATGATTTAAAATCATATATACATACACGTGCACATATTTTCTAACGAAAATAGGTTTTGAGTTATAGATCAATTTTGTCTCTAGGGTTACAACTAGCCTAGTTGAATGTAAATTAATATTTCATGTTTACATTTGGGGATCAACTTGGTTTATTTCTTAATTAGGTTTAGGGTTAATTTTTTCATGGTTATCCCGTTCATGTAGGTTTCTAGTGTTCTAGTTGAAGGTTTGGTTTCATGTGTTGGTTGAACATGTTAGGGTTTATGTTAGTTTCTAGTACATGCTCTAGTTGAAGGTTCGGGTTCATGTTGGTTGAACATGTTATAATTAATTTCTCAATTGGGTTTAAGGATCTAATTTTAAATTAGGTTTACATGGTTAGGGTTCATATATGTTTTTTTAGTGTTAGGGTTTATGTTGGTTAACATGTTCTAGTTTCATGTTAGTTTCTAGCTAATTCTATGTCACATGATAGATAAAATAGATTAAAAAAACACTTGAATACATGTATGTTCGAAAGAAAAATTCAATTTAGCATGTCAATGTTTATGTTGATTTATGTTTCAGTTTCATGTGTTGGTTTCATGTTAGGTTTTTGTTAGGGATCAATATGGTCAGGGTTTCATGTTAGGGTTCATGTTAAGGTTTATGTTAAAATTCATGTTTTAGTTTCATGTTAGGGTTCAAGATGTTGGTTTCATATTAGGGTTTCACATGTTAGGGTACAATATTATGTTTAATGCATGAAGGTTGTAATACTAATGTTTTGAAATGTCTTGTAGTTTATTTTCCTAATATTTTGTAACATTCTGCTAAGGTTTTCTTAGGGTTCATGTTAGGGTTCAATATGGTTAAGTTTCATGTTAGGGTTCAATATGGTTAAGGTTTCATGTTAGGGTTAATGTTAGATTTTTTAAGTTGATTTATGTTTTAGTTTTATGTTAGGGCTATTTTTTTAGATTTTATGTTGATTTATGTTTCAGTTTCATGTTAGGGTTTATTTGTTAGTGTTGGAATTATATTGAGATGATGTACTGAGAGGGGAGGGGTGAATCAGTACCTCTAAAACTTTTCTTGGTTAGCCCATTAACCCTTAATCATTAGTTTGTAAATTATCTTATCTAACTGTTCATCTTTCTTTATGTATATACAATCATATCATAAATTCTTTCAGTATGTAATCATAACAAAAACATTCATGAAAATAGATAAAACATGACACAAGATATGATATCGCAGAAAACTCCTGTTAGGAAGTAAAAAATGCAGTGGGGATTGTTACCCACAAGACTTCACTATCTGCAGATAAGAAGGGGCCAGTTAAGGCTTACAATTGGTCACTTCT